>CM040242.1:214510892-214684232 GCA_022545495.1 Chrysanthemum lavandulifolium
AAAATTCAGAATATTGGCTCAGGAACATCGAGAATCCCATAAAAGAACAGGGAAAATATAAAACAAAAATCAATTGTTCCTATTTCCAACATGTTTAAAAACCCCGCAAAAAAGATCAAGGTTAACATACAAAAGGTAATTTTTTCTGGCCATGTGTAGTAACATTTTTTAACAAGTATGCTAAATGTAAAACATAAATCCTCAGGTTCTACTTCCAATTACCAGTTACCAACATCACATATTATATCGGAACAAGTGCAACAGCGTAGGGCTAAAAAAACCATAAAAGATAAGGTTTCACCTATGAAGGTAACTTTTTCGCTAATTCTAACTAATTACTCAATTTCAATTAAGCTATACTGACTCGAAAGTAATTAAGGAAATCATTTATCATTACTCTTTTTTAAACAAGGGGTTCCTGTTGCTTACCATAACCTTGGGCCACTGTTGTATTAATACCTATTTTTTCCTAAACTTACACACTCATACTACCACCAATATATGACAGATTGTCCTACAAGTCATGGGATTACGGGTTTAAGGTCGTAGGAATGCTGGTTTAGCCCATGAGGAAGATGAAGATGAAATAAAATAGAGCAAAAATGAAATGACGAGTTTACCTCATGCAAGGCACACCCTAACCTTAATGACTTTGACTAACAGAGAATTTGTCAAAGGGACCGATTGGCATTTAATTACTCTTGTTTGGACCCGTGGCGATGATTATGCCCGGTTTCGTCCCATCACGATCCTCCGCTACAAGTTTAGGGATCAACGGTGTATTTTAGTCGTCCTATATTGATAAACTATTTGTTTTTTCTCTCTCACGACAATCTTAACATGATAGGTCATGTTTATTCTTAACATTAGAGATACCTAACTCTCATTAAAAACGAAGATTCATAATTTGAAGTATCTCAGGTATTTGCGAGAGAGAATAGTCCCAAAATAGACCAAAACTTGAAGGTTGATTCACTTTTAAGAAAAAAACACTTCTCAAAATGTATTTTGTGAGTAAATGATTGTGCAACTCCACTAATATTTTGATATGTGTTCTATATTTAATTTGGAAAGTACTAGTTGTTGTCTTGTTGACGATTTTTTTTTTTTTTTTTGTGACTGACGTCTGTTTTATTTTTGTGCGACAAAAATTTGTCTTTTAAAAAGAAATAAAAAAGTAGTTAATTATTTATTTATTTTCATTTTTTTATAAGAAAAAATCAAAATTTGGTTGCAAAAAAGACAATTGCCGTCAGTTATACAAAAAATATAAAATCAAATTAATATAAAGGTAGCTTACACACCCCGTTAACCAATACTTCGTAGTACTTTAACAATAAAAACAAGACATGTGTCAACATATTAATGAAATCACACGGTTCTTTAGTTGCATCGGTGTATTTTAAGAATATGATTTTTCTTTCTGGAAAGTGAATCAAACTTTAAGGGCCGTTTAGTTGGTAAAAAAAATTTCTGTTTTTCCGTTTTTAAATTCTTAAAGAATGAAAAAAGTGAGAAGAGTAGAATTGACTTTTCAAATCTTTAATTAAAATTTAAAGAATGAGAATTTTATATTTTTTGAAAAATGTTAGAAAAAAATGTAACTAAACGAATTTTCTATTTTTCTCTTTTCATATGAAAAATTTTCTGGGAAAACAGGAAATTTTTCACCAACTAAACGGCCCATAAGTTTTGATGTTTTTACATAATTTTCTCTTTACAATTTTATAAGAAAATTTTAGAGAAGTATACGCTACCTTGGTGTCGGTAGCTCCTATTCAATGTTTTGTCAACTTCTATGTTTTGTTTTGTACACCAAAGTTAAATGAAGTTTTGCTTTCTTAATCGTCGACTTATCATTCATTACATCATTAACTTAGACTCGAGACTCACCTTGCCTCCAACTCACTCGTGAGTCCTTTGTCCATGGTGCACACTCACGCGCTAGTCACACAACCCAAGACAAATTAAGGTGAACGACTCACCTTAGAGTTTAATAATTATTTATTTGGTTTGTGAGTGTATGTGGGGTATTTAGTGAGGTATATTTTTATAAAGTAAATATTTTAATGAAAGGTGATGGTAAGGTGACCTTGTCCACAAAAAAATGAGTGGGAGTGAGTAAAAGTGAGAGGAGAAAGAAAGCTGATGTGGAGCTGAGGTGTAAGGTGAGTGGCTCACCACCTTGCCATCCAGCCTAATTTTATCATTTTTTATAAAAGTTATATATGTGGTTGTGGCAAATGTGCAACTTCTTTTTCCTCGATGCCCTTTGTTGTCTGTCACTCGATGGAAAGAGTATCCTATGTGTGAAGCCCTTGTGTAACATGTGTGCACCATCACTCTCACACCTACTCTCTCCAACTTCTCAACCTCTCTTTTATTTTTATGTTTATTTCATAACTTATCCATTGTCATTATTCATTTTAACTACTATGGAGTATCTTTTTTTGATAAATTTATGCTTCTAACTTGTGCCTTTCAATAATTTTGTTTCCATTGTTACTCTTTTAGCACAATCATTAAAATAGAATAAGGTGATCATATAACCCCACATGGTCTATAATATTAAAGGAAAATTCCCATATTCCACTTGAAGGAGACAACCACTTACAAAAATAGAAATGGTCCAAAAAACATATCTATGTGTAATCTTATATTTTCCCCATATTTTAGTTCATATTCGTACTTTTAATTATTATGTAAACTACTACCTCCATTATTCAAGTGATCATTGTATAATATTTATGTAGCAACCGACTATCACCAAACTTAAAAGACCATTATGTGAGTTTGATTATTGACTACCTACAGTTAACAAGTGATTAACTCATGCTGATACAAAATATTAGGTAGGCTTCAACCATGTTTATCATTGTTTTGACTATTATTTTCTTTAGGAAAAAACTTATCTTAAGCCAATGCTAATGGCAACAATAAATATTATGATAACTTTTTGGCACATCAGATTTCTCTTTTCAAAACTACATCTAATCATAATTTGCTAATAAAGCGATCGTAACTACAACAAAAACATACTCCGCAAAAATTAATAAAAAAGAAATGCACACACAAAAGAAAATGAGAATTGCGGTTGGCTGACAAACCGAAATAATTAAAAGGTTGGGGTGACCGGTCACCAATTCGGTTGATCAAGTGGGATAACGCGGTCGACTACTCGGTTGAAGGGTCAGCCAACCGAGCCATTAGCATATGCACGCATATGTCAACTTACAACCTCTTGGTTGATAAATCACTAAAATGCCACTATAACAAAAGCTTTAACTAGCATTATTTAAGACGTTAAATATATAGTAGTTAATTAAAAACTAACAAGTCAGTATGATTTACAACACATTAACGATAAAGGACTCTAGTAAAGCGACCAAAAACCACCCTTAGACTAGAACGACCTTCCCAAGTCCCAACCACTCCAATGTCTTAGTTATATATGTACACAACAATTGATCCATAACTTCAGCAAGGTCGACTAACTCCCAACTCACTCCATTTTAGATGTCCATCTTAAGGAAGGGCTAAGAGGACCTTTATGTCAGCTTACGATGGTTTTTGAATTATCTTCAGGTGCGATAACATTTTAGGATAACCGCTTGTAGGCGGTGTACTAGACAACAATGCTTTGTTTTCTAAAGCATGTATTGTCGAAGATAAATAGTAAGAAGCTACATTATTTAGTTAGTTCGCAACTTCTTAAGGTTAAGTTGATTTTGTCTTCTTAATCTAATATTGGTAACTCAACTTCAAGTTTTTTTTTTCCCCTTCTCTTTTATGATGGATATTTAAATTCAGTAAACATGTTTACAGTATCGTTAATACGAACTCTAGCATGTCAACCACGATCTTTGATACTCGTATATAATACTTGTATTTGTTAACCAATAAAAATTAAAAAAATAAGAGTTGTTTCTAGCCAATGAGAAGAAACAATGGAGTTGAAAATGATGCTGAGCTGTCTTAAAACTAAAAGGGCGTTGGAGGCACGTGGACACTTGGCGGTGGGCCCCATGCAGGTGACAGGACCAAATTTAAGCCGTCAACATCAGATAATGGGCCCCAGTAAATACACTTTATTTAACTTTTACTGCTGCAACAGAACAGCTGTTGTGTCATGTTGGCTCACCATTAAGTTTCACAGCTGGCTCTCTCTGTTCCCTATTTCATTGTCCAGCTCAGATTTTCATTGTTCTTTTCATATTTATGTTACGATATTTTGTCTTCAACTTATTAACACAAGAAGGAAAATATTGATGAATATGCTTGTGTTTTATTACCAATCTTTAATATTTTCCATTTATTACTGTACGCATGTTACAAAAAGATATAGATGTTGACTGTTGTAATTGTTTGACCCAAAATCGATACCATACAAGGAGAGTTTGTTTATCTAATTTCAATAACACTTGTCTAAACAGAATTTACAAACTTATTTGCTATGCGGGTGTCTAATGAGCACCTTTTTTATGTACTCCATAGTACTTGCTCCATATTCTAAATAAGTGCCTTATTTTGATTTTTAATTTTTTTTTCTTAGACTAAAATACACGGTTGGTCCTTAAACTTGTTCATGCGCATCGCGATGGGACAAACTTGGGCGTTATCATCGCTGGAGGTCCAAAACATTACCTTTATATGCTAAACTCGTCCCTTGACCACTAACGCCGAGGTCAACGTCTAATTTATGTTAGTTAATCGAGGGTATTATAGTCCATACACATTTATACCACACCTTAGTTAATTCTGAGAAAAGCTTCCGTATACCATCTTGAGTGTTTCCCTCCCTCGTCACACAACCCTCACACACACTTTAACAATGACAGACAAGTAGCTTACTTTTACAGCAGTAACTGATGAGATGGAAAAATATGTTAAGGCAAAATATGGGAATACTTTGTTACAAGAAGATGAAATGTCTGATGAAATGTTTGAAGATTTATGCAGATTTGCGAAAGAAGCTGAAGTGATGAAAGGTTAGTCATGTTTTTTGTATTTGTGTGATTGCATTTTAAGGGATGAGCATAAATAACTCTATTTTATTTGATAGAAATCCGAGCAGTGTCAGAATCTGCCAAAAAAAAGGATTATAGCAAGCTAAAGGTATCTAACGATATGATTGAGTATGTCATGGCTACTTATGGGAATAAGTGGGATATAGGAGATGACATTGTTGATGTGATACTTGAAGACTTGTGGGGAAAATATGGGAATAAGGAGTCTGATGAAAGGTTAGAGTTAATGTTTGCAAGCTAAGAAAGTTGTAATAGGTGAACTCTGGTTTCTTTCTGTTTTGTCTATCTTTCCAGATACTAACGTGAAAGGAAATGAAGTTGATGTCATCATTACTTCAGACACATCTGATGATGAGTGTGGGATCATGTCTTCTAAGACTACTACTTTGAAAGGTTCCACTTCCCAAGCTTCCAAGGCTTCCGCTCCCAATGTTGTACTTGGTCTTGTAGCGACTGTGGGATGCTCCAGCACAAATAGGAATGAGTGGTATGTGCCTCCCCCTAAGGACCTCAAGTCTCCCCCCATGAATATCAAGTCTCCCATCAAGAAGTTCAACTGTTATTTTTAATTGTTGATGTAATTAAGGTGTATATTTTTGGCTGATGATGGTTACTGAAAACGATACTTGTTAACATGTATATTTTGCTTGATATGGTGTAATTAGGTGGTGGTGTATGTATATTTTGGATTTCTTGTTTTCATTTTGTAGTTTGCAGTTGCTTATGCAGTTTAGGTGGGTGTTTGGGAAACCCCTTTTGACTTATAAGGTCAACATAAACCAAAATATTAGAGGAACCACACCGAATTGTTAGTCTTTAAAATCTCATTTGTTTGACTTATAAAGTCAACAGATTCAAATTGTAACCAAAATTCAATTCTTATAACAAAAGAAGCACACATATCGAGAAGTTACATTTAGATCGAAAGACAACATAGCATTTCTTGCAGGTAATTCACTGCGTTAAATGACTAGTAGGTGATCAATTTGGTCTGTCAGTTGCAGTTGGTTCAAGTGGTGTTTGTCTTGGGCGTTCTCCATTTGGTCTTTCAGTTGCAGATGCTTCACGTGGTGTTTGGCTTGGGCGCTCTCTATTTCAGCTGTAGGTGGTTCACTAGTAGGTGCAGAAATATGTAGACCCATCACATATCCACCACTATCTCCTGTGGTTGTGTTTATAACGCTACACGCGTCGTTCGGGGTCAAAGGAACTTCCTTTTCTTCGAGCAAGTTTTATAACACCCTAGGCAGTGAACCTAATCGTTGTAGTGTAGTATTAGGGTAAGCCACGGGTATTGATATCGTTCTCTAGGGGAATAGGAATGCTAGTGAGAAGTTACTAAGCTAAGGTTGGGATTGAGGAAGATTATTTTTTATCTTTTTATACTTTTTTAGGAAATGAAAGGTGCGAATCTCGGGGTTTGGATTTGGGGGTTGGTATTTCTACCGATTACTCTGCTCATCTAATTATCTAATCTAAGGTGAGGGTAGTCTATGTCTAATTATTGTGTGCTCGTATGATGGTTTAAAGATGTGTTTACTTAGGTTTTATTACTCCTTAATTATCTCCTATTGATGGTTGAATTGTCACGTCCTTATTCTTAATCGCGTTGTGTGTCTAAAGTCGTAGGGTATGCGTTCATCCCTAACTCTTTGAAACTACCAAAGGGTCTCGTTTACAAAACCTCTAGAATTATAGACTCTAACTCTAAGGTACTCTTTGGATGGTTTAGCCTACAACCGCCTAAGTGTTATAGTCCAAGGTTCACAAAGATTAATCAAGCATTAATTACACAACGAATGACCTATCGCATTACTAGATCATTAACAATTAAGATAAGAGACAACCAATCAATATTCAATAATTAAGTTTCATATTCCTAAACAAACACACAAATAAATTAGCTTGACATGGAAAACATGCAAGCATACACACAAATAATTGAAGACATAATTGAATTAATGAAGTAAAACACTTATCTTGATGTAAGATAGGGTTTGGAACCCTAAAATACTATACAAGACGACCTTGGTCCGGTTTAGGTTTTACTCCAAAGACTACACACTAAAACCGAAAAATTCGGATTCTATATATAATATTACAATCGCGACGGCCACCTTATGATTTGTGACGCCGGGTCGCCGTCATTAGGGTTTCGTCTTGGCCACGTTAGTCTTGCGACGGCGTCACCTTGTGCTTGTGACGCCGTCCCCTTCGATCTCGACGCCGTCGGATCAAATCTAGTCATCTGAGTCATGACGGCCTACTCTTTTAAAGCCCGACACCGTCACTTGAAAATAAGCAATTTGGCTACTTGTGTCGTCACGAAGTGCCTGACGGCGTCGCAATTAAGCAGTGACACCGTCCCCTTGTACTTCAGCAGTTTGAATGTCTCGATTCTTGACTTTGGCCATTTTCTTCGTATATCCGCGCCTTTTTGTCCAAATAAGTGCCATTCCAGCAATTTGCCTTCAAGAGACTGATAAAAGAAAATATTTAGAAAAAGAAAACTATTTTTATAACTAATTACCTAATTATTATTAATTAAAAACTATTTTTAACTATTAAATAATTACCTAAAATACAAGAAAATAGGAAATAAAGCTAGAAAAATAAAATTATGAATTAGAAAAGTCTAAAATAACAAACTAGAATTTTCAAAACTATTTTTGTATTTTTCTGATTATTTTTCTATTTTCTAGGAATTTTAAACTATTTAAAACTAATTAAATTATTTAAAAATACAAATTTAACTAAGAAAAATCTAGAAAAATATTTTTTTCTCTTTTTATATTTATCTAAACCTAAGAAAATTGAAAACTTATTTTTTTGAAGCTTTTCTCAATTTTTTGTATTAAATGCTATTTAAAAATGCTTGAAAACTAATTTAATTTAAGAAAAATAGCAAAACAACTTAGAAAAATCTGAAATTTTCAGGAAAAGTCTAAAATAATAATAGGAAGCTAGGAAAATTGGAAAAACAAGGGATTGGTGTGGAAGATTTTGAAACTGATGTGTCAAGTGCTTGAAAATAAGCACTTGAATAAGCTAAATGAGATCCCAAAAGCTACCAAACTGATAGGGAAGCCACAATAAGCTAAAAGAACTAAAATGGAACAAGAATCAACAAGCTACAGCTACTAAATCACAAGATGCTAAGATTTGATGTTGTGAGCTTTTAAGCTAAAATCAGTTTCTGAGTAGCTACTTTAGAACCAAGAATAAGCACTCAAATAAGCTACAAACCAAAATCCAAGTATGAAGACCTACACTAGACCTGGTTGAGAACTTGTAATCCAAATTTGAGCCCAAGTTGAGCTCAAATGAGCTTGGCACAAAGGCTGCAAGAACTGCACAAGCCCTGTGCAGTTCAATGCAGTGTGCACAGGGGACTTTCAACCAATTTAACAAGAACTTTTGGACCTTGTAAAAAATTCACAAAATTGCATAAAAATGCTAATAACAAAATAGACCAGCTGAGCTTTATAAATCCAAAAATTCACTTAATTTGGCTTAAAAATGAACCCATGAAAATTCCTTGTAGCTTGGCTCAAAACAGACTTTGTCAAATTTGACTTTTGAAGCAAATGTGAAAGTTTGACTATTATGAAGTTTGATCTTGATTTCTTAACTGCAAATGATGTTAATGATTGAAGTGAGACTAAATCAACCTTTATCTATGTATTTTGAACACAAAACAAATGATTGGCTTTTCCAAATTCCAACAGTGGACAAGTTAAGACAGTGGATGAGCTTTTTTTGACTATTGATGTTATGCAGACCCAAACTAAGACTTAAATTAGCTCAAAAATACTTAACAAACATGAACCAATATTAAGCAACCACAGACTAGACCATTATGACAGTTATCTCAGTAAAACCAAACACACCTTTTGCTAACTGCTTTAACAATTTAAATGAGACAACCACTTATCAAACTTGCAACAATGATCAAGCTACCTCTACCTAACCTAAATACATCTTATTGAACCGATTTGAACCAAATTTAACTACAATTGAAGGTAATGCAAATAAGCTTGAAAATTCACTTACTAGGGTCCTAGCCACTATGGCTCAATCCAAATACCGAGAACCACTAACCTAAATATCACCCCAAATGAATCAATCAACCCATTTCAATCTGCATCAACCTATTTCCAACTCCATTGCCATTTTTAGCACTGTTTGACTTTAGTTGACCAAGAACCAAAATGGTTTGAAACTAGATTTCAAGCTTATAAAAGCTATGAAAAGCTTATATAAGCTTGTTAACAACGATAAGCAAGTCGAATGAAGCTTGTTTTATGAAATAGAAACTTGAATTTTTAACGGTGAGCACATAAACATGAAACTAAAGGAAACTTTGAATTAATGATTGAAACTTGAATAATCCGAAATGTAACTCGAGATTGATACTTAAGAACAAAAGATTACAACTTTTGAAGTAAACTAAGACATAACTAGAAAAATGACATAAGAGTAAATTGAAACTAAAATTCTACTACATTGCTTCTTCTCTTCCTTCACTTTATACCCAATCTTATTCTCTTCCACTGAATAATTCCCACCAATCTAAGCCATTGGATGGCTTTGAAATGATCTCAACCGCTTAAATGGTGTTTTGGCGCCAAATTTCCTTTCGCCAATTGGGGTTGAGTGAGGAGGGATGGGCAATTAATGAAGTTTGGATGCTTGCTAAGGTGGAGGGACATGGTGAAGTGGAATGGAGGAGGGGGATGGGGTGTGGGCGAGTTTCGTGGAAGCGGTGTAGGGAAGACTTTTGGCGGGTTGAGATTTTGACCGGATTGACCGAGGGTTAATAATCAAAGGGGGGGGTCACAGTGCAATTTGACAGGGGTCCAGAATAGTATCAAAGGTCCAAATTGGTTTGAAAGGGTTAAATATTACAAGGACTAATGTGTAACTTCTGAAATTCCAGGGACCAGAACTGCCAATTCATCAAACTTGTTCCAAGGGCTGAAAATGACAAGCTTCAAAAGTATAAGGACCAAAATTGCCATTTTGCAATTTTCCAAGGGCCATTTCTGCCAATTTTCAAACTTGGAGGACCATTTTTGCAATTTTCTCAAACTTTTTATATTTTTCACCAAAGGACTAAATTTGACAACTTTTGATTTTAAAAGGACCTTTGGTGACTTTACTTTTGAAATTAAGTGCTCAGGGACTGTTTTTGACAACTTTTGAAACTTGGGGGACTAAAACTGCAATTTTTGCAAATTTGATATGTTTTTCATCCGATTTTGATATTTTGCATTTAAAACTCATAAAACACCGATTTGTGATATTTTGATCATTTGATGTGTTTCGAGTGTTTTCGATGATTTTGCGCTTTATTTTGATAAAATGATGAGTATTTACACACTCATCAATCCCCACATCGAGATATTGCTAGTCCCTAGCAATGATTTGAGAAAACATAATGGATTTTAATCTCTTTACCGAAGCCATTACTTCGGAGTAGCCAAATGTTTCGGTTCAAGTAAGAACCATGGTACACCGATAACCATGTGATTTTGAGCAAACCACCGCCTTCCAACGGATTTGATTTTGTCTTTACCGTGCCGTACCCATACGGACTAGCCAACTCTTAGATAAATTATCAATATTATCTTTGGTGAGTGATTACCAATTATGGTTTTTCCATCGCCTTTACCACAAGCCATAATCTTGCGGGCTAGCCAACTCTTCACTTTTTAGGATATGGTGAGTTGAGAACCATACAATTTTGGGCAAATTGCAAGCCATATAAACGGATTTGAGAAATCTTTACCAAGAGCCGTTTGCTCTGGATTAGCTAATCCTTTTGTCTTACGTACATGGCGGATCGATAACCAAGATGAGAAAGTGTAAAACACTTACTCCAAAAAAAAAAATTGGCCAAAACGGGATTGGGTGGATAATATATGATAAAATTCGTGAGAATCCCCCACACTTAGAAATGAATATTTCCCTCAATATTCAAAATACCGCGGTTATGCCGAAACAAAGAACGTAAAAGGGAAATACTACGGCCATTATTTGAAAGGTTTTTTTTTTTTTTTTTTTTTTTTTTTTTAGAGATATATATATACTCATGGGGCATCACCCCACACTTAGGTGGTAGAGGGTAAGAAGACGTAAATATGGGTGAAAACCCATATAGTGCGTACATCGTTTTTGATTTCCGAGTCGCTAGCTTGACTCGACCCAATTCATTGGTTCATGGGAAGCAAAGTGGAAGAAACAATCTCCATCGGACTTTCATTCAAGATGTTTGGACAAACATTTGAAGCACGTGAAAGTTCCACACCGATGAGATATAGAGAGAACCGCTCATAAATAATAAATGAAAATGCGGGGTCAAAGATGGTGTCCTCATTCCAAGGAGAAAAGGAAAGAGCAACCACACCATTTGTGAAGAATGGAATAAATATGTGCATCACAATGCATGTCCATTCCTCATCGAAAGAAGTAAATCACCATTTTGACATTTTAAGCTTAAACTTTAAGCTTTTATGGTGATTGGTAACAAAATTTTCGGGAGGAGAGTCGAAACGGTTCTTCAATCAATAGATTTTCAAGAAAGAGGATGTCTCCTCCGAATCAAAGTAAGTATTGTCAATTCTGTAGGAATCGACTCATCACTAAGAAAATCATCGACCTCCTTCCAAAGTTGTCATCTTCCTCATCCGGAGTGAGAGAAGGAATGGAAGAGTCGAAATGGGACAAGAAATGAGTGGATGATCATTATATAGGAGATTTCTAGTTTCTCCAAGATCGGCCTCAAAATCAAAGAGATCATCGTCACTTTCGATGAAAGTGGATCGATGTGAGTGAGTTCATCGGTGAACTCCTCAAGAAGGATCGACCGTGGAAGTGATGCCTCAACATACTCGATGTCTCCATAAGATTTACAATCATCGCTAAGATCGGAGAAAGTCTCAAATTGATCATTTGGACACTCAAGAGAAAGGGATATCACACATATGGTCAATAGTTCCCGTGACTCTCCGGGATTGGGACAAGGTCCTCAACACTAGACTTTATCAATTCGTCCGATTCCTTTTCGTGAACAAGTCAAGATGCTCATCCCCATGTTCGAGAGCGAGTGGGAGCTTGGTGTGATAACAACAGATCGAGGGAGTTTAGACGGACTAGCATACATATGTTTAATACTTTCCATTTGTTCTTCCGCTAGTAATTCCATCATAGTCTTTTCTCCCGATTTTTCATGGAAGGAGTTTCAACCGATGAACTTGATGAATCAAGATAAAATTGTAAGATATCAAGGATATCTTCATCATCATCGTCATCGAGAATGAAACGGAATCGAGAGCTACATTTGGCCGCTTTTTCTTTTGCAATTGACTCCTAATAGATTGTTCAAAGGCAACTGGGAATCTAATTTAGCACCCGCTTCTTGCTAACAAGACTTCCATGGATTTCTCATTTGGATTATGAGATGACATAGCCGACTCCTCCTGTTCTTTTAATAACTCGCAGTCTTGATGAAGGTCCGTCGTAGTTTCATGAGGAGTCGCTTGAATCATTTGCACTTGTGGAGGTTGGTCTTGATATGAAGAGTCGTAATTGTTACAAGGAATTGGGTTCCCTGCTTGACAATCCGAGCTAGAGTGAGGACCTCCACAATACTCACAACAAGAAACCGATGTGGTTGTGAGTGGTATGTGTTGTAGTCATAATTGGTATCGTGAACCCGCTCATAGACAAGCGTGTTTCACGATTGACAATCGAATCGGAATGTGAACCACCACACTCTACAACAAGAAATCTGCCGAGTCTCACAAAGGTGGTAGCCGATGGAATAAATCAGTCGTGTTATGGTAGGAATAGGGATCCTGGTTATAGACAGACCCGTTTCCTGATTCCACCATGCTAATTGCCACCATTATAAGGACCACCACACCATTGACAACCAGGAAGGTGAGGATAAGACATAGAAAGAATCAAAGGTTTTCAGAGGGGTAGGGATGAAGAATCAAAGATGTGAGAGGGTAAAGAGGAATATTTTTGGTATTTTTGAAAAACATGATGATAAAAACAAAGGATGATAAAAACTATTTATAAATGGTGGTATATGTGCAAGAATGGGTCTGAAAATGGCTAAACACACGCTAAAGCCTCCCCGGCAGCGGCGCCAAATTTCCTTTCTGCCAATTGGGGGTTGAGTGAGGAGGGGGATGGGCAATTAATGAAGTTTGGATGCTTGCTAAGGTGGAGGGGACATGGTGAAGTGGAATGGAGGAGGGGGGATGGGGTGTAGCTGAGTTTCAGGGAAAGCAGGTAGGGGAAGACTTTTTGGCGGGTTGAGATTTTTGACCAGGATTGACCAGAGGGGTTAATAATCAAAGGGGGGGGTCACAGTGCAATTTGACAGGGGTCCAGAATAGTATCAAAGGTCCAAATTGGTTTGAAAGGGTTAAATATTACAAGGACTAATGTGTAACTTCTGAAATTCCGGGACCGAATCGCCAATTCATCAAACTTGTTCCAAGGGCTGAAAATGACAAGCTTCAAAAGTATAAGGACCAAAATTGCCATTTTGCAATTTTCCAAGGGCCATTTCTGCCAATTTTCAAACTTGGAGGACCATTTTTGCAATTTTCTCAAACTTTTTAGATTTTTCACCAAAGGACTAAATTTGACAACTTTTGATTTTAAAAGGACCTTTGGTGACTTTACTTTTGAAATTAAGTGCTCGGGGACTGCTTTTGACAACTTTTGAAACTTGGGGACTAAAGCGCAATTTTGCAAATTTGATATGTTTTTCATCCGATTTTGATATTTTGCTTTTAAAACTCATAAAACACCGATTTGTGATATTTTGATCATTTTGATGTGTTTCGAGTGTTTTCGATGATTTTGCGTTTATTTTGTACAAAACGATGAGTATTTACACACTCATCAATCCCCACATCGAGATATTGCTAGTCCCTAGCAATGATTTGAACTTTAATGGATTTTAAAACTCTTTACCAAAAGCCATCACTTCGGAGTAGCCAAATGTTTCAGTTCAAGTAAGAACCTTGGTACACTGATAACCAAATGATTTTGAGCAAATCATAAGCTGTAAACGGTGATGGATTGAAGTGAGACTAAATCTTAAAAAATTCACAAAATTGCATAAAAATGCTAATAACAAAATAGACCAGCTGAGCTTTATAAATCCAAAAATTCACTTAATTTGGCTTAAAAATGAACCCATGAAAATTCCTTGTAGCTTGGCTCAAAACAGACTTTGTCAAATTTGACTTTTGAAGCAAATGTGAAAGTTTGACTATTATGAAGTTTGATCTTGATTTCTTAACTGCAAATGATGTTAATGATTGAAGTGAGACTAAATCAACCTTTATCTATGTATTTTGAACACAAAACAAATGATTGGCTTTTCCAAATTCCAACAGTGGACAAGTTAAGACAGTGGATGAGCTTTTTTTGACTATTGATGTTATGCAGACCCAAACTAAGACTTAAATTAGCTCAAAAATACTTAACAAACATGAACCAATATTAAGCAACCACAGACTAGACCATTATGACAGTTATCTCAGTAAAACCAAACACACCTTTTGCTAACTGTTTTAACAATTTAAATGAGACAACCACTTATCAAACTTGCAACAATGATCAAGCTACCTCTACCTAACCTAAATACATCTTATTGAACCGATTTGAACCAAATTTAACTACAATTGAAGGTAATGCAAATAAGCTTGAAAATTCACTTACTAGGGTCCTAGCCACTATGGCTTGAATCCAAATACCAGAGAACCACTAACCTAAATATCACCCCAAATGAATCTGAATCAACCCATTTCCAATCTGCATCAACCTATTTCCAACTCCATTGCCATTTTTAGCACCTGTTTGACTTTAGTTGACCAAGAACCAAAATGGTTTGAAACTAGATTTCAAGCTTATAAAAGCTATGAAAAGCTTATATAAGCTTGTTAACACCGATAAGCAAGCTGAATGAAGCTTGTTTTTATGAAATAGAAACTTGAATTTTTAACAGTGAGCACATAAACATGAAACTAAAGGAAACTTTGAATTAATGATTGAAACTTGAATAATCTGAAAATGTAACTTGAGATTGATACTTAAGAACAAAAGATTACAACTTTTGAAGTAAACTAAGACATAACTAGAAAAAATGACATAAGAGTAAATTGAAACTAAAAATTCTACTACATTGCTTCTTCTCTTTCCTTCACTTTATACCCAATCTTATTCTCTTTCCACTCTGAATAATTCCCACCAATCTAAGCCATTGGATGGCTTTGAAATGATCTCAACCGTTTAAATGGTGTTTTGGCGCCAAATTTCCTTTCTGCCAATTGGGGGTTGAGTGAGGAGGGGGATGGGCAATTAATGAAGTTTGGATGCTTGCTAAGGTGGAGGGGACATGGTGAAGTGGAATGGAGGAGGGGGGATGGGGTGTAGCTGAGTTTCAGGGAAAGCAGGTAGGGGAAGACTTTTTGGCGGGTTGAGATTTTTGACCAGGATTGACCAGAGGGGTTAATAATCAAAGGGGGGGGTCACAGTGCAATTTGACAGGGGTCCAGAATAGTATCAAAGGTCCAAATTGGTTTGAAAGGGTTAAATATTACAAGGACTAATGTGTAACTTCTGAAATTCTAGGGACCAGAACTGCCAATTCATCAAACTTGTTCCAAGGGCTGAAAATGACAAGCTTCAAAAGTATAAGGACCAAAATTGCCATTTTGCAATTTTCCAGGGCCATTTCGCCAATTTTCAAACTTGGAGGACCATTTTGCAATTTTCTCAAACTTTTATATTTTTCACCAAAGGACTAAATTTGACAACTTTTGATTTTAAAAGGACCTTTGGTGACTTTACTTTGAAATTAAGTGCTCGTGACGCTTTTGACAACTTTTGAAACTTGGGGACTAAACCGCAATTTTGCAAATTTGATATGTTTTTCATCCGATTTTGATATTTTGCATTTAAAACTCATAAAACACCGATTTGTGATATTTTGATCATTTTGATGTGTTTCGAGTGTTTTCGAGATGATTTTGCAGTTTATTTTGTACAAAAATGATGAGTATTTACACACTCATCAGAGACCTAAAAAGTGAAAAGGAACGATATTAAGTAATAACGGATACAAAAGTGATCAAATAAGGGCTTAAACAACCCCTCAAAAAGGTACATTTTAAAACCTTATCATGTGTTTTCCCTTGTAACACCATCTCTACCAGTCTAAGATGTGTTTACCCTTATCTCAAGGCACACTGGACAAGCATACCACATGAAATCTCTATAAGGTTGCAAAAAAGGTCAATCCAACTCTGTTTTCACTTTCAACCCAACAGTCAATGCATACCATTTGACAACCATTTTCTGCATCCATGGTGATAATATGTTGGTATGATAAAGAATTGATGAATTAAGATGTATTATATAAGTAGATGGGAGTTGTGGTTGTTGAACAAGTAGATAGGAGTAAAGACAAAATAAATTCTTAAAATCTAGTCAACATACGCAGTTTAGGGGGTGTTTGGAATAACCACTTCTGACTTATAAAGTCAAAAAAAACAAAAACATGTTCAAACACGATATTGTTCAAATTACAAATGGCTAGAAGAGTAGAAGCCTACAACCTTTGAACACCAGCTCAACATCTTTTATCCAGCACATATGGATGTCTTGGATATAACTCCCCACAGACACTCCATAGTAAGCTGCCTTAAACTCTGCTTCTTCAAGACAATTTTTCCTCTCCCTTTCGTCTTCAATTATTTTGTACATTCTCTTCTTTTCCAAAAACTGCTGGAATGCTTCTTCATCCAGCCTTGACTGCTCTTCATCTTCCTCCAAAATTGTGTGTTCTTCTTCTTGCTCATAAAGAGCTTCAAGAAACTCTTGTTCCATAGTCTAACTTATATCGTCTTCATCCATCCACTGCAAAAGTAATACATTTGCACATCCACTAGAATGTAAACACACAAGAAAAATCGTTATGCAAATGACAATTAAATGACTACATGTTGCCTTCTGCCATCACGATGCCTTTTTCTACCTTGAACCTTTGTTTCCTTTGTTGGTTTTGGTACTTGATCCTTGTGACAGCTAGACTTATTATGTCCAACAGTTTGATGATTGGAGCATTTAATCTGTTTACGAGCTCTATATTTACCCATTTTGATGCAATTTCACTTAATTAAGGCTTTATGTTTATGAATTCAAATTTGGGGTAAAATGT
This sequence comes from Chrysanthemum lavandulifolium, assembly GCA_022545495.1. NCBI lineage: Eukaryota > Viridiplantae > Streptophyta > Magnoliopsida > Asterales > Asteraceae > Chrysanthemum > Chrysanthemum lavandulifolium. The sequence goes on from CM040242.1 coordinate 214,528,170, forward strand.
AAGAATAAAGTGCTTCCTATAACTTATTGCAAATGTGAGGACAGGATAGGGGACTAAAACCTTAGTCCCCTATACTCTTAATCTGTTTAAGCAAGGACCATAGTTCTACCAATACCCAATACAATCAAAACCGATATAACAACTATCTAAGACGAATACAACAATTAACAACAAAATTAAAAAATTATAACACTAGAACATAACATATAGATTCATTAATTTCATATTAAACATTAAATATTCAGTACATATTTTTCCAAAAAAAGAAAAGAAAACATAACCACTTCATTTTTCTTCTCATCACTTTGTCTTCCTAAGATCATCAAGGAAGTTGTTCCTGTCACACACCTGTGAGTGTGTTTGACAGATCATCCTCCTTATCTCCAACGCCTTCAAGACATTATCTTTTTGCTTCTTGCGAAGATCCTCGAGAAACTTGTAGTTTATCACTGTAGTTCGAAAGCCTTCGAGCTCAGAGATGTATTCTTGGGTTTCCTTCATACCAAGAATCAAGTCAGTCAAAGGGTTTTGGAGGCCATTAGCAATTTTGATGTCCTTATCGTTTTCTCTCTGATAAAAGAGAGAAATCGAGTCAAACATGTAGTCAGACTTCGAAGCTTTGGCGAGTTCTTGAAGAAGTGGGAAGTCAGCCATTCGGAGGTTGTTGAGATTTTGTTAGAAATTGTTTATTTTTTATTTTTTATTGTTGGTATGCAAATGGTAGGTTATTAACCCATAAATACAAAAAACAACGGGACGTTCCAAATTCAGGGACTAATTGTGAAGTAAGTAAAAAGAGAAATAGTCAAGTTTGTGTGTGTAAAAATACGCGGGAATTTTAAGTGCAAAAAACGGCTAACTGACCAAATTTAGGGACCAAGTGTGACATTTGAAACCTGTTACCCTGCAACTTGACATTTGCCTTCCTTGATACGCTTATACACAATTAATGTGTTGGCAAACACCAAATCAACCCAACTAACAAGATCCGAAACCATAAACACTATCATAATAACCCGACCCAATTAACAAAACCCAATCCAAAGCAAACCTAACATACATCCACACTAACGTACTGAAACACACATCTAGTCAAACCCATTCGTAAAAAAACAAAAAAAAACAATGAAAGACAGGAGCATATTCGTCTCAACTTTTAAGGATGTGAAGGAAGAAAAAGAAGGCGAGGTCTTGTTCAGAATCCATTGTAATGGGTTTTTTTTATTATAGTCCACTCAGGTATGAAAGAGGTTCATTAATTAATCTGTGTGCCTTTACCAGTAATAGGGATATATTTAGTCCAAGCCTTGATAATGTATTATCAGAGATTAATGAACAAAAATAGGCATTATTTTTCTGTGATCCTAAAGAATCCATAGAAAATGGTTTGCATTTGATTCATACTGATGACGATGTTCATACTTTTTTTGCACTGGCTGAAACACATGAGTCAGTTGATATCTTCGTTGCACACAAGCCCCAAAAGTTAGAACAATTTTACTTAAAAAAACATCAGTTTTGAAGTTGTGGGTTGGGTAGAGCAAGATGCTAACTTTAGAATGCTTAGTCCAACACCTTTTAGGACTAGACGTAAATGGCAGGGGATAGATAAGCAAAAAATGCACGGGAGTGGAACCAAGACACCAACAGTGAAAGGTGGTGTTGTAATCAAAAAGGAACAAGGGGTTGTAGCTAAAAAAAGGGAGAAAATTAAAGGAAAAGGAAAAAGAAAGCTGGTTGAGGAAGAGGATGTTTTGAACAAAAAGAAGGGGAAGGAAATTGTTCAAGAATTTAAGCGAGGTTTAGATGGGAAGGGGAAGGCTAAAATGGTTGAGTTTGCAGGGTTTGATGTTGAGAGCTTGCCTGGTTTTGATGGGAAGGCTAAAAGGGTTGGTGGTGCTGCTGCTGATGTTTCTAGTGGTGTTAAGACACCCTTTAGGAGCAAAGAAAAGATTACAAACTGCGTCCTTGCACTGTTCGCCCAAAGGCAATCCTAGGTGATGTTTCAGTGATGAATACCATGTCATGTGTTTAATTTCTTTAAGCTGTAATAGTACAGTACCTAACTTATATGTTTGTTGTTTGCATACTTATTTTTGCAGACAAGGTAGCAGTAGCATCATCACTTTAAGGTTCATGTTTTGTGGGTTCAACAGTTTATGGATATCGATCAAAGATGTGTAGATCATTTGAAGGTTCAACAATTGAACGTTTTGAAGTGGGACCAAATTCATCTTTTATATTTTGTGAAATGTTAGTATAACCATGTATCAGACAATGACTCCGTAGTATCAGTTATTTTCCAGTTTCATCAAACATTGCACATATAGTTGACTGTTATAAGTCAACTTGCTAAGTATTTGGTTATGTATAAATTTGTTTTTTTGTCCTGGGTAAAATTCTGTGAGATCATACATTGTTTAGCAGTTGACTTTTATAAAGTCATACGTAAGTGGTCAGGTATAATTCGCTCAAACAATCACCCCTTTATGTGTTGGTGGAATAGTCTTGGGTTAGCATTAACTAAGGCGTGGTGTGGTATAAATGTGCATGGACTATAATACTGATGAGTGTCTAAATACTCATCATTTTTGTACAATATAAACTGCAAAATCATCTGAAAACACTCAAAAATGCTTCAAAATGATAAAAATATCACAAATCGTTGTTTTATGTGTTTTAAATGCAAAATATCAAAATCGATGAAAACGATCAAATTTGCAAAATTGGCGCTTTAGTCCCCAAGTTTCAAAAGTTGTCAAAAAGCAGTCCTCGGTATATCAAAATAAAGAAAAATGTCATTTAAGGTCCATGGGATTCAAAAGTTGTCAAAACAAACCCTTCAAAGTTTAAAATTTGCAAAATTACAACTTCGGTCCCTCAAGTTTGAAAAATGTCATAAATGGTCCTTGGAAATTGGAAAATGGCAATTTTGGTCCTTATACTTTTGGAGATTGTTACTTTTGGTCTCTTGGAACATTTTTGATGAAATGGCAGCAATGGTCCCTTGAATTTCAGGATTTACACTATTGGTCCCTATGCTTATTAAACCTTTTAAACCCCTCGACCCTATCACAACCCATATGACCGCCTTCCTTTTGGACCCCACAAATACCAATTTTGGACCCCTTGCTTATTAATATCCTGCCCAGTCAATCCCTTGGTCAAACAGACACCAATGGCGCCAAAAGTCTCCACCCTCTCCAACTGCTATCACTGCTCAACCAGAAAACCATCCCCCCTCCTCTCCTTCACATTCCCTTGTCTCCTCCACCTCAACACAAAACAAAAACCATTAAATACTTCACCCTCCCATTCACTCAACCCTCCACTGTTAAAATCTTTTTTTTCCCGTCAAAACCAATCAAGGGCCATGATCAAATCTAAGACATCCAAAGGTCAAAACAAGTGGTGGGATTCACTTAGAGAGAGGAAAGAAGCAACTTGGGGTATAAAAGAATGAAGATAGAAGCAAGAAAAGTAGTAGTTAGTTTACAAAAAAATTTACTTATGTCGTTTTTTTTATTATTGTCTTAGTTTAAATTAAAATGGTGTAATTTCAGTTTCATTGTATCACTTTCAAGTTTACAAACATCTTTGTATTGTACTTTTGACTATCAATCTAAATTTTCATATAAATCTCTAAAGTTCATGCTCTTTATTACGGTTTTCGCTTCAAAATCCTAGGTACAAGTGTTAGTAGTTCATTTTAAGCTCATACAAGCTCACTTAAGCTCATTGAAGCTTTTGATAAGTCGGAATTCAATTCCTAGTAATTTTGTATCTTGGTCAAACAAAGTCAAACTGGTCAAATGGATTCGTAGATGAACATGGTTGATGCAGAGGTGATAATAGGTTGAAATAGCATAGGTTAGGTTAGTCTTTGATTTGGTTTTGAGCCTCGCATAAAATTTGGACACCAATTGTGAGTTATCTTTCTCATTTTCCAATTTCAAGTCTAATTGCAGCTTCATGCATCTCTTGTATCTGTGATCATTTGTAGTTCTAACTTGCTTATATAGTTGTAATCGGTCATGTAAGCTTAGTTTGATCCCTATTACAAGTTGGTTAAGTGTTTAGACAATTTGAATCCAAAACAGTTAGAATAAAGGGTGTTTGGTTGAATGCTTGAATCATGTTAGAGGTTAGTAACATGGATTCGACTAGTTGCTCATGTTTGTTTGAGATGGTCATTTGATCTCACATCTGCCTTTGTTTGGGAGCCTTTTGCATCTATAGTCAAAATTGCATTGTATCCGTCTTACTCTCAATCTTGTTGGAATCGCTTTATGAAATCATTGCATATAGGTTTAATACCAGTAGAGGTAGCTTGCTTAAGTTTATTCACATCTTATTTCATCCATATCAGCTCTACATTTGCATTCAAATTTCATTCTAGTCAACCTAGTCATTGTTTTTAAAAAAGTCAAAACTGTCCAAACAGCAGGTCTGAATCAGTTTCTACAGATCTTGCAGCTATTGCATAATGTTCATTTTAGCTAGTTAGGGTCTGCTTTTTGGTCCACTTGCAGTATTCTAGGTGGTCTTCAAGACTACATTTCTGTTTTTAGCTTAAGCTTGTCTGATAAGCTCATAGATTAGCTCAAACAGTAGGGGTCAGTTTATTATTCATGCATCAAGAACTTTGTCATTGTTTTGCCATTTTGATTTGCTCTCTAGCTTCCTTATTACCAGTCCTCATTAGTCAGAAATTTGTACAAGTGTTCTATGCTAGGTTGGCTTGAGAGCCATGCTCTTAGTTTTCACTTTGGCTTATTTGATTAGCGATTCTGCGAGTGTAGAAAGTAGGTCCCATATCTGTTTTGCTTATAATTTCGCTTAGCTATAATCCTTGGTAATCTGATCATTAAGTGTTAGGAGTAGTTGAATATAGTTGCTTTAGAGTAGAATTAGTGTTATTAAGCTTCATTATCATTTGGTTCCTTTGTAGAGCTTATTTGCTTATTTCCATTTCTTTATTCTATAATCGCCACATAGCAGCTCGATTTCTTCCACTTAAGCCCTAGTTTTTATATTTTCTCTGCTTTAGAATAATATTTTAGATTTTCCTGAAATTTTCATAATTTTTAGACACTTGTTTAGTATTTTTCTTATTTAAATTCGCTTTTAATCATTTTAATTAGCTTTAAATACAAAAATTAAGAAAAGTTTCAAAAATAATTTTCAATTTTCTTAAGTTTAGATAAATATAAGAAGCCTAAAAAGTATTTTTCCATAATTTTCTTAGCTTAAATAGTATTTTCTAGCATTTTAATTAGTTTTAAATAGTTTTAAATTAATAATAAATACATAAAAAGTCTAAAAAATATATTTTCAGTTTTAAAATTTGTTTTATCATATTTTAGATTTTTCTAAGTTATAATTTTATTTTTCTAGGTTAATTTTGTATTTTCTTATATTTTAGTGCATTTTAAATACTTAATAAATAGTTTTTAATTAATAATAATTAATTAAATAGTTGTAAAAATAATTTTCTTTTTCTATAAATTTTCTTTTATCATTAGGTTTGTAAAAATGTATTTTTCATATTTGTAGGTCTTTTATCTCTTTAATATCACGTTTTATTTTGTACGTTAACGTAGTTTTTAATTTAAACGTAAGTTTTAGTTTTAAACGCTCATCATTTTACAAATAGTGATAGCGTTTATTTAATAGATTTTATCTTTTAATTTTCTTAATTTGTATTTAAGTCGCTTTATTTATAAACTTTTCAAGAGTGTAATATTCAATCTAATCCTTTCCGATCACTATCATTAGTGATCATTCTATCGTCGATCTAGTGTTTACACACCATTGAGTCTCCGTGGGACATAACGACCGGAATTCACTATATTCTCTCGATCTTCATTGTATTTATGTCCGAGCGGTTTAAGTTTGTTACGGTCGGCCATTCACAGTGGTCGGCTTGAGTGATTAATCTTGACTGCTCAAAGATCAAATCAAATTTTACGCACGGGGAGGCTTTAGCGTGTGTTAAACCTTTTCGATCCATTCTTGCACATACCCCATCTTTTGTAAAAGTTTTTTTGTAAAGTTTTCAAAATCCAAAAGTTCATTAACACTTTTTCAAAGTGTTATCAACACCAAAAATATTTTCCTTCTTTGTTTTATACAATGTTTTCAAAATCCAAAATATCCATTTTACCCTCTCACATCTTTTGATTCTACATTTCTTTTACCCTCTATCCATTTGATTCTTTCTATGTCTCATCCTCACCAATTTGGTTGTGAATGGTGTGGGGACCTCAAATGGTGGAAATTGCCCGGTTGTGGCATTGTGAATCCGGAAACGGGTTTGTCTATGACCAAAATCCCTACAATGAAACAACTAATTTCCTCAACCAACCCCGCACTATGAGATGGAGACGTATTCTTGTGAATTTTGTGGGGTCCTCATTATGATTACCAATGTCAATCATGGAATCAAAATTTCTATGAATCGATCCTTGTTATAACACTCCTTGTTTTGACAATTTCCAACCCCACAATTTTCCGTCATTGAACAATTTCCGTCATTGATCAACATCCTCGTGAGAAAAGTATGCTAGAAGAACTTGCAAGACCAAACGTCTCGCAACGAAAAATCTATGCTAGAATTACTTGAAGAAGAGGAACGAGCCGCTAAGATTCAAAGATGTCTTGAAGAAATACGAATCGAGGAACGAGCACTTGCAAGACGTGCCCGATGGCTCGCGACTTACATCGACGATGATGATGATAGTGACGATGATGATGAAAGTTTGTCACCGAAACCACACACGAAGAGCCCGTTAACTCTCTAAGTATGGGGACGAGCATCTCAAAGACTATTCGGAAATGGAATCATCGAATGTTGAGAACCTTATCCCGATCCCAAGTGAGTCCGAGGGAATTCTTGACAAAGAGTGTGATGTGTTTTCTCCTCTTACAAATGATTTTGTTGAGACTTTCTCGATTTTGACAAAGATTATAGTGATGCCGATTCTTTATATTCTAAAGACATAGAATTTATTGATGCATTACTTCCACATTCCGAGATTGTCAACTTAGAAGAGGATGTTGACCATGTTGTTTCCACAACAGCTTAATACGACTATCACTAATCCTTTATTTGAATTCGATTCGAATTTACTCTAAATTCGCTTAATCCAATCTTTGATAGTGATGAGTCGACACGGAGACTATAATGGACGAGGTGCATATTTATAGCCCACGGCACCGCACATGTCCCACCTCCAGATACTCTTCATGAGGAGTTCTCCGGTGAACTCACTCATATCATATCTCCGCCGAGTATGATTGCTTGGATGGCAAAATCATGATCGGGAGAGAATCTCAATTTGCATAGTTATGACAAATCTTCCCACCCTCCCAACCGAGATGCCTTCCAACCCAAAGAGCTCAACCAATAAAATCCAAATAAGTGCAATCGCACTTAATCCCGAGGAAGAAGATCTAGTCATGATTGTTATCATGATTTTCCTTCTTTTCTTCACCTACTCGGTGACTTCCTCTCTTTTCACTCCTTCGGAATGAAGACACTATTTTTATCCCGCATTTTCATTCATCATTTTTGAGCGGTTCTTTCTTTATCTCATCGGTGTGGAACTTTCACGTGCTTTAAATGTTTGTCCAAACATCTTGATTGAAAGTCCGATGGAGATTGTTTCTTCCACTTTGCTTCCCATGAACCAATGAATACGGGTCGAGTCGAGCTAGCGACTCGGGAATCAAAAACAAGAGCACACACCATGGGTTTTCACCGTGTACCACCTAAGTGTGGGGTGATGCCCCACATGTTATAAAAAATATATATATAATAATGATAAAAATCTTCTTTCTAAATAATGGCCGTAATATTCCCTTTACGTTCTTTTTGTTTCGCATAACCGCGGTACTTTGAATATTGAGGGCAATATTCATTTCTAAGTGTGGGGGAATTCTCACGAATTTCATATATTATCTACCCAATTCCCGCTTTGGCCAAAATTTTTTTTGGAGTAAGTGTTTTACACTTACTCAATTGGTTATCATCCGCCATGTTTGATAAACTAAAGGATTGGCTAATCCAGAGCAAACGGCTCTTGGTAAAGATATATCAAACCGCTTATATGGCTTGCAATTTGCCCAAAATTGTATGGTTCTCAACTCACCATATCCTAAAAAGTGAAGAGTTGACTAGCCCGCAAGATTATGGCTTGTGGTAAAGGCGATGGAAAAACCATAATTGGTAATCACCACCAAAGATAATATTGATAATTTATCTAAAAGTTGGCTAGTCCGTATGGTACGGCTCGGTAAAGACAAATCAAATCCGTTCTGACTTATGATTTGCTCAAAATCATTTGGTTATCGATGTACCAAGGTTCATACTTGAACTGAAACATTTGGCTACTCCGTAGTGATGGCTTTTGGTAAAGAGTTTTAAAATCCATTAAAGCTTCAAATCATTGCTAGGACTAGCAATATCTCGATGTGGGGATTGATGAGTGTCTAAATACTCATCATTTTGTACAATATAAACGCAAAATCATCCGAAAACACTCAAAATGCTTCAAAATGATAAAATATCACAAATCGTGTTTTATGTGTTTTAAATGCAAAATATCAAAATCGATGAAAACGATCAAATTTGCAAAATTGGCGCTTTAGTCCCCAAGTTTCAAAAGTTGTCAAAAACAGTCCCTGGTATATCAAAATAAAGAAAAATGTCATTTAAGGTCCATGGGATTCAAAAGTTGTCAAAACAAACCCTTCAAAGTTTAAAATTTGCAAAATTACAACTTCGGTCCCTCAAGTTTGAAAAATGTCATAAATGGTCCTTGGAAATTGGAAAATGGCAATTTTGGTCATTATACTTTTGGAGATTGTTACTTTTGGTCTCTTGGAACATCTTTGATGAAATGGCAGCAATGGTCCCTTGAATTTCAGGATTTACACTATTGGTCCCTATGCTTATTAAACCTTTTAAACCCACTTGGACCCTATCACAACCCATATGACCCTGCCTTCCTTTTGGACCCCCTGTCAAATACCAATTTTGGACCCCTTGCTTATTAATATCCTGCCCAGTCAATCCCTTGGTCAAACAGACACCAATGGCGCCAAAAGTCTCCACCCTCTCCAACTGCTATCACTGCTCAACCAGAAAACCATCCCCCCTCCTCTCCTTCACATTCCCTTGTCTCCTCCACCTCAACACAAAACAAAACTATTAAATACTTCACCCTCCCATTCACTCAACCTCCACCGTTAAAATCTTTTTTTCCGCCAAAACCAATCAAGGGCCATGATCAAATCTAAGACATCCAAAGGTCAAAACAAGTGGTGGATTCACTTAGAGAGAAAGAAGCAACTTGGGGTATAAAAGAATGAAGATAGAAGCAAGAAAAGTAGTAGTTAGTTTACAAAAAATTTACTTATGTCGTTTTTTTTATTATTGTCTTAGTTTAAATTAAAATGGTGTAATTTCGGTTTCATTGTATCACTTTCAAGTTTACAAACATCTTTGTATTGTACTTTGACTATCAATCTAAATTTTCATATAAATCTCTAAAGTTCATGCTCATCATTACAGCTTTCGCTTCAAAATCCTAGGTACAAGTGTTAGTAGTTCATTTTAAGCTCATACAAGCTCACTTAAGCTCATTGAAGCTTTTGATAAGTCGAATTCAATTCAAGTAATTTTGTATCTTGGTCAAACAAAGTCAAACTGGTCAAATGGATTCGAGATGAACATGGTTGATGCAGAGGTGATAATAGGTTGAAATAGCATAGGTTAGGTTAGTCTTTGATTTGGTTTTGAGCCCGATAAAATTTGGACACAGCTATGAAGTTATCTTTCTCATTTTCCAATTTCAAGTCTAATTACGCTTCATGCATCTCTTGTATCTGTGATCATTTGTAGTTCTAACTTGTTTATATAGTTGTAATCTGGTCATGTAAGCTTAGTTTGATCCCTATTACAAGTTGGTTAAGTGTTTAGACAATTTGAATCCAAAACAGTTAGAATAAAGGGTGTTTGGTTGAATGCTTGAATCTGTGTTAGAGGTTAGTAACATGGATTCGACTAGTTGTTGTAGGTTTGAGATGGTCATTTGATCTCACATCTGTCTTTGTTTGGGAGCCTTTTGCATCTATAGTCAAAATTGCATTGTATATGTCCTTACTCTCAATACTGTTGGAATCAGTTTATGAAATCATTGCATATAGGTTTAATACCAGTAGAGGTAGCTTGCTTAAGTTTATTCACATCTTATTTCATCCATATCAGCTCTACATTTGCATTCAAATTTCATTCTAGTCAACCTAGTCATTGTTTTTAAAAAAGTCAAAACTGTCCAAACAAAGCAGTCTCGAATCGGTTTCTGAGATCTTGCAGCTATTGCATAATGTTCATTTTAGCTAGTTAGGGTCTGCTTTTTGGTCCACTTGCAGTATTCTAGGTGGTCTTCAAGACTACATTTCTGTTTTTAGCTTAAGCTTGTCCGATAAGCTCATAGATTAGCTCAAACAAGAGGGGTCGGGTTTATTATTCGTGCATCAAGAATTGTCATTGTTTTGCCATTTTGATTTGCTCTCTAGCTTCCTTATTACCAGTCCTCATTAGTCGTAAATTTGTACAAGTGATCTATGCTAGGTTGGCTTGAGAGCCATGCTCTTAGTTTTCACTTTGGCTTATTTGATTAGCGATTGCAAGTGGTAGAAAGTAGGTCCCATATCTGCTTTTGCTTATAATTTCAGTTAGCTATAATCCTTTGTAATCTGATCATTAAGTGTTAGGAGTAGTTGAATATAGTTGCTTTAGAGTAGAATTAGTGTTATTAAGCTTCTGTTATCATTTGGTTCACTGTAGAGCTTATTTGCTTATTTCCATTTGCTTATTCTATAATCAGTTACATAGCAGCTCTGATTTCTTCCACTTAAGCCCTAGTTTTTATATTTTTCTCTGCTTTAGAATAATATTTTAGATTTTCCCTGAAATTTTCATAATTTTTAGACACTGTTTAGTATTTTTCTTATTTAAATTCAGTTTTTAATCATTTTTAATTAGCTTTAAATACAAAAAATTAAGAAAAGTTTCAAAAAAATAATTTTTCAATTTTCTTAAGTTTAGATAAATATAAGAAGCCTAAAAAGTATTTTTCCATAATTTTCTTAGCTTAAATAGTATTTTCTAGCATTTTAATTAGTTTTAAATAGTTTTAAATTAATAATAAATACATAAAAATTCTAAAAAATATATTTTCAGTTTTAAAATTTGTTTTATCATATTTTAGATTTTTCTAAGTTATAATTTTATTTTTCTAGGTTAATTTTGTATTTTCTTATATTTTAGTGCATTTTAAATACTTAATAAATAGTTTTAATTAATAATAATTAATTAAATAGTTGTAAAATAATTTTCTTTTTCTATAAATTTTCTTTTATCATTAGGTTTGTAAAATGTATTTTCATATTTGTAGGTCTTTATCTCTTTAATATCACGTTTTATTTTGTACGTTAACGTAGTTTTTAATTTAAACGTAAGTTTTTAGTTTTAAACGTTCATCATTTTACAAATAGTGATAGCGTTTATTTAATAGATTTTATCTTTTTAATTTTCTTAATTTGTATTTAAGTCGCTTTATTTATAAACTTTTCAGTAGTGTAATATTCAATCTAATCCTTTCCGATCACTATCATTAGTGATCATTCTATCGTCTGATCTAGTGTTTACACACCATTGAGTCTCCGTGGGACATAACGACCCGGGAATTCACTATATTCTCTGATCTTCATTGTATTTGTGTCTGAGCAGTTTTAAGTTTGTTACGGTCGGCCATTCACAAGTGGTCGGCTTGAGTGATTAATCTTGACTGTTCAGCACAGATAAAATTTTGGCGCCGCTGCCGGGGAGGCTTTAGCGTGTGTTAAACCTTTTTCAGATCCATTCTTGCACATACCCCATCTTTTGTAAAAAGTTTTTTTTTGTAAAGTTTTCAAAAATCCAAAAAGTTCATTAACACTTTTTCTGAAGTGTTATCAACACCAAAAATATTTTCCTTCTTTGTTTTTATACAATGTTTTTCAAAAATCCAAAAATATCCATTTTTACCCTCTCACATCTTTTGATTCTACATTTCTTTTACCCTCTATCCATTTGATTCTTTCTATGTCTCATCCTAACCAATTTGGTTGTGAATGGTGTGGGGACCTCAAATGGTGGAAATTGCCCGGTTGTGGCATTGTGAATCCGGAAACGGGTTTGTCTATGACCAAAATCCCTACAATGAAACAACTAATTTCCTCAACCAACCCCGCACTATGAGATGGAGACGTATTCTTGTGAATTTTATGGGGTCCTCATTATGATTACCAATGTCAATCATGGAATCAAAATTTCTATGAATCGATCCTTGTTATAACACTCCTTGTTTTGACAATTTCCAACCCCACAATTTTCCGTCATTGAACAATTTCCGTCATTGATCAACATCCTCGTGAGAAAAGTATGCTAGAAGAACTTGTCAAGACCAAACGTCTCGCAACGAAAAATCTATGCTAGAATTACTTGAAGAAGAGGAACGAGCCGCTAAGATTCAAAGATGTCTTGAAGAAATACGAATCGAGGAACGAGCACTTGCAAGACGTGCCGATGGCTCGCGACTTACATCGACGATGATGATGATAGTGACGATGATGATGAAAGTTTGTCACCAAACCACACACGAAGAGCCCGTTAACTCTCTAAGTATGGGGACGAGCATCTCAAAGACTATTCCTAAACGGAATCATCGAATGTTGAGAACCTTATCCCGATCCCAAGTGAGTCTCGAGGGAATTCTTGACAAAGAGTGTGATGTGTTTTCTCCTCTTACAAATGATTTTGTTGAGACTTTCTCGATTTTGACAAAGGATTATAGTGATGCCGATTCTTTATATTCTAAAGACATAGAATTTATTGATGCATTACTTCCACATTCCGAGATTGTCAACTTAGAAGAGGATGTTAACCATGTTGTTTCCACAACAGCTAATACGACTATCACTAATCCCTTATTTGAATTCGATTCGAATTTACTCTAAATTCGCTTAATCCAATCTTTGATAGTGATGAGTCCGACACGGAGACTATAATGGACGAGGTGCATATTTATAGCCCACGGCACCGCACATGTCCCACCTCCGATACTCTTCGCGAGGAGTTCTCCGGTGAACTCACTCATATCATATCTCCGCCGGAGTATGATTGCTTGGATGGCAAAATCATGATCGGGGAGAGAATCTCAATTTGCATAGTTATGACAAATCTTCCCACCCTCCCAACCGAGATGCCTTCCAACCCAAAGAGCTCAACCAATAAAATCCAAATAAGTGCAACTGCACTTAATCCCGAGGAAGAAGATCTAGTCATGATTGTTATCATGATTTTCCTTCTTTTCTTCACCTACTCGGTGACTTCCTCTCTTTTTCACTCCTTCGGGAATGAAGACACTATTTTTTATCCCGGCATTTTCATTCATCATTTTTGAGCCGGTTCTTTCTTTATCTCATCGGTGTGGAACTTTCACGTGCTTTAAATGTTTGTCCAAACATCTTGATTGAAAGTCCGATGGAGATTGTTTCTTCCACTTTGCTTCCCCATGAACCAATGAATACGGGGTCGAGTCGAGCTAGCGACTCGGGAATCAAAAACAGTAGCACACACCACATGGGTTTTCACCCGTGTGTACCACCTAAGTGTGGGGGTGATGCCCCACATGTTATAAAAAAAAATAATAATAATAATGATAAAAAATCTTCTTTCTAAATAATGGCCGTAATATTCCCCTTTTACGTTCTTTGTTTCGGCATAACCGCCGGTACTTTGAATATTGAGGGCAATATTCATTTCTAAGTGTGGGGGGGGAATTCTCACGAATTTCATATATTATCTACCCAATTCCCCCGTTTTTGGCCAAAAATTTTTTTTTGGAGTAAGTGTTTTACACTTACTCAATTGGTTATCAGTCCGCCATGTTTGATAAACTAAAGGATTGGCTAATCCAGGAGATAACGGCTCTTGGTAAAGATATATCAAATCCGTTTATATGGCTTGCAATTTGCCCAAAATTGTATGGTTCTCAACTCACCATATCCTAAAAAGTGAAGAGTTGACTAGCCCGCAAGATTATGGCTTGTGGTAAAGGCGATGGAAAACCATAATTGGTAATCACCACCAAAGATAATATTGATAATTTATCTAAAGTTGGCTAGTCCGTATGGTACGGCTCGGTAAAGACAAATCAAATCCGTTCTGACTTATGATTTGCTCAAAATCATTTGGTTATCGATGTACCAAGGTTCATACTTGAACTGAAACATTTGGCTACTCCGTAGTGATGGCTTTTGGTAAAGAGTTTTAAAATCCATTAAAGCTTCAAATCATTGCTAGGGACTAGCAATATCTCAAATGGGGATTGATGAGTGTCTAAATACTCATCATTTTTGTACAATATAAACGCAAAATCATCCGAAAACACTCAAAATGCTTCAAATGATAAAATATCACAAATCGTTGTTTTATGTGTTTTAAATGCAAAATATCAAAATCGATGAAAACGATCAAATTTGCAAAATTGGCGCTTTAGTCCCCAAGTTTCAAAAGTTGTCAAAACAGTCCTCGGTATATCAAAATAAAGAAAAATGTCATTTAAGGTCCATGGATTCAAAAGTTGTCAAACAAACCCTTCAAAGTTTAAAATTTGCAAAATTACAACTTTGGTCCCTCAAGTTTGAAAATGTCATAAATGGTCCTTGGAAATTGGAAAATGGCAATTTTGGTCATTATACTTTTGGTCTCTTGGAACATCTTTGATGAAATGGCAAGAATGGTCCCTTGAATTTCGTGATTTACACTATTGGTCCTATGCTTATTAAACCTTTAAACCCCTTGACCCTATCACAACCCATACGACCGCCTTCCTTTTGGACCCCACACAAATACCAATTTTGGACCCTTGCTTATTAATATCACCCTACCAATCCCTTGGTCAAACAGACACCAATGGCGCCAAAAGTCTCCACCCTCTCCAACTGCTATCACTACTCAACCAGAAAGCCATCCCCCCTCCTCTCCTTCACATTCCCTTGTCTCCTCCACCTCAACACAAAACAAAAACCATTAAATACTTCACCCTCCCATTCACTCAACCCTCCACTGTTAAAATCTTTTTTTTCCCGCCAAAACCAATCAAGGGCCATGATCAAATCTAAGACATCCAAAGGTCAAAACAAGTGGTGGGATTCACTTAGAGAGAAAGAAAGCAACTTGGGGTATAAAAGAATGAAGATAGAAGCAAGAAAAGTAGTAGTTAGTTTACAAAAAATTTACTTATGTCGTTTTTTATTATTGTCTTAGTTTAAATTAAAATGGTGTAATTTCGCTTTAATTGTATCACTTTCAAGTTTGCAAACATCTTTGTATTGTACTTTTGACTATCAATCTAAATTTTCATATAAATCTCTAAAGTTCATGCTCTCGTTATGCTTTCGCTTCAAAATCCTAGGTACAAGTGTTAGTAGTTCATTTTAAGCTCATACAAGCTCACTTAAGCTCATTGAAGCTTTTGATAAGTTCGGAATTCAATTCCAAGTAATTTTGTATCTTGGTCAAACAAAGTCAAACTGGTCAAATGATTCGAGATGAACATGGTTGATGCAGAGGTGATAATAGGTTGAAATAGCATAGGTTAGGTTAGTCTTTGATTTGGTTTTGAGCTCGCATAAGTCGGACACGCTATGTGAGTTATCTTTCTCATTTTCCAATTTCAAGTCTAATTGCGCTTTCATGCATCTCTTGTATCTGTGATCATTTGTAGTTCTAACTTGTTTATATAGTTGTAATCGATCATGTAAGCTTAGTTTGATCCCTATTACAAGTTGGTTAAGTGTTTAGACAATTTGAATCCAAAACAGCTAGAATAAAGGGTGTTTGGTTGAATGCTTGAATCGTGTTAGAGGTTAGTAACATGGATTAGACTAGTTGGTTTGTTTGTTTGAGATGGTCATTTGATCTCACATCTGTCTTTGTTTGGGAGCCTTTTGCATCTATAGTCAAAATTGCATTGTATCTGTCCTTACTCTCAATACTGTTGGAATCAGTTTATGAAATCATTGCATATAGGTTTAATACCAGTAGAGGTAGCTTGCTTAAGTTTATTCACATCTTATTTCATCCATATCAGCTCTACATTTGCATTCAAATTTCATTCTAGTCAACCTAGTCATTGTTTTTAAAAAAGTCAAAACTGTCCAAACAAAGCAGTCTCAATCGGCCTCAGATCTTGCACTATTGCATAATGTTCATTTTAGCTAGTTAGGGTCTGCTTTTTGGTCCACTTGCAGTATTCTAGGTGGTCTTCAAGACTACATTGCTAGTTTTTAGCTTAAGCTTGTCGATAAGCTCATAGATTAGCTCAAACAAGTAGGGGTCGGTTTATTATTCGTGCATCAAGAACTGTCATTGTTTTGCCATTTTGATTTGCTCTCTAGCTTCCTTATTACCAGTCCTCATTAGCTGTAAATTTGTACAAGTGATCTATGCTAGGTTGGCTTGAGAGCCATGCTCTTAGTTTTCACTTTGGCTTATTTGATTAGCAGTTGCAGTGGTAGAAAGTAGGGTCCCATATCTGTTTTGCTTATAATTTCAGTTAGCTATAATCCTTGGTAATCTGATCATTAAGTGTTAGGAGTAGTTGAATATAGTTGCTTTAGAGTAGAATTAGTGTTATTAAGCTTCATTATCATTTGGTTCATTGTAGAGCTTATTTGCTTATTTCCATTCTTATTTCTATAATCGCCATATAGCGCTTGATTTCTTCCACTTAAGCCCTAGTTTTATATTTTTCTGCTTTAGAATAATATTTTAGATTTTCCTGAAATTTTCATAATTTTAGACACTGCTTAGTATTTTTCTTATTTAAATTAGCTTTTAATCATTTTAATTAGCTTTAAATACAAAAATTAAGAAAAGTTTCAAAAATAATTTTTCAATTTTCTTAAGTTTAGATAAATATAAGAAGCCTAAAAGTATTTTTCCATAATTTTCTTAGCTTAAATAGTATTTTCTAGCATTTTAATTAGTTTTAAATAGTTTTAAATTAATAATAAATACATAAAAAGTCTAAAAAATATATTTTCAGTTTTAAAATTTGTTTTATCATATTTTAGATTTTTCTAAGTTATAATTTTATTTTTCTAGGTTAATTTTGTATTTTCTTATATTTTAGTGCATTTTAAATACTTAATAAATAGTTTTTAATTAATAATAATTAATTAAATAGTTGTAAAAATAATTTTCTTTTTCTATAAATTTTCTTTTATCATTAGGTTTGTAAAAATGTATTTTTCATATTTGTAGGTCTTTTATCTCTTTAATATCACGTTTTATTTTGTACGTTAACGTAGTTTTTAATTTAAACGTAAGTTTTAGTTTTAAACGCTCATCATTTTACAAATAGTGATAGCGTTTATTTAATAGATTTTATCTTTTTAATTTTCTTAATTTGTATTTAAGTCGCTTTATTTATAAACTTTTCAGTAGTGTAATATTCAATCTAATCATTTCCGATCACTATCATTAGTGATCATTCTAACGTCTGATCTAGTGTTTACACACCATTGAGTCTCCGTGGGACATAACGACCCGGGAATTCACTATATTCTCGATCTTCATTGTATTTGTGTCCGAGCGGTTTAAGTTTGTTACGGTCGGCCATTCACAAGTGGTCGGCGAGCGATTAATCTTTTACACACCATTGAGTCTCCGTGGGACATAACGACCCGGAATTCACTATATTCTCGATCTTCATTGTATTTGTGTCTCGAGGGTTTAAGTTTGTTACGGTCGGCCATTCACAAGTGGTCGGCTTGAGTGATTAATCTTGACTGTTCAGCACAGATCAAATACCCTCGACTAACTAACATAAATTAGACGTTGACCTCGGCGTTAGTGGTAAAGGGACGAGTTTGGCATATAAAGCCCATGTTTTGGACCTCCAGTGATGATAAAGCCCAAGTTTGTCCCATCGCGATGCGCAGGAACAAGTTTAGAGACCAACCGTGTATTTTAGTCTTTTTCTTATTTACTTTAAATATTTTTGTTTATTTTGTATAATATTTTATTGAAATTATATCAATAAAAATACATTTAAAACACAATTAATTCATATATTTTGCATCAAATATAATATTAATGGCCTAAGCCCACTAATTATACGTCAAAATCAAGTCCATTACCAAACACTCAATAAGACCAATCATAAACACTTGATAAGCCCGACTACACTCTCAGGCTACACCTATCCTGGGAGAGCATCTCAGGTTATGTAACATACGCGCATAAGACAACTCTTTCCCAACTGCCACTAATGCCAAGATGTACCATCTGACATATGACAATATGATATACAAAAGCAAAAATATCAGAGACGGCACGACCTGCTATGAGCCAATGGGAGCTGCCACCTGTCTTGCTTGTATAGTCGTTGGATGATCAACACATGGCATGTTTACAGTGGTTGATCATCCACGGGTTTATCCTTAAACCGTAAATGCCTCTCTATAAATAGAAAGCATCTCACACATAAAAGAGGGTCGACTTATCTACAGACTTTCATAATGTTTCGCATAGTACATGGTTTGTTTGAGTGTTACCCAAACTCTTTATTCTTAATCATAATCTTTGGGTCCTTACAGTTCAACACGGAAAATAGAACAAAACAACCATCTCAACCCAATCCTAATCACATTTTACATCTCATACATAAAAATGACACCATCCGTGAGAACATGATACCGAAATAGCCGCAAACCTTAACCTATTTTTGCTCATTTCGTCATCTAAAAAATCACATTTTTTTTTCTTTTTTGACAGTTTTTAACCAACATGTCTTGTGAACAATCTACACAACCTTGGGTTTCAAAAATGAACATTAAGCATCTCAGACCAATCCAGATGGAAGATCTTACTCACACCGAGGAGGGTCAACAAATGCTGGAAAGCAATGTTCACCACGCGGTGAGAAACTTCACAAGAGGACCATCAGGGGAAGTTCGTGCAACACTCGACCATGTCAGTTTGTATACAACACTTTCGAACAAGAACCTACACGATCTTAGTAGAAGCAGCGGCTCACATGACAGTTGAGGGTGCACAAGTTCAACCTCAGGTGGCAGATTTTCAAACATCGTTGTCAAGCGATATATTGCGTGTCAGGGTACAATATGAATAAGGACATCAGGGCATTCAGGTAACGTCAACTCTTTCGGCTTCCCTGAATCAAATGATAACAACAAGCATGACGATGAAAACTCAGGTCAACATCCCGTCATCTGCTTTACTCCTACATATGCCCATAGATCCAATATCCATAAGATACAACCACCTAGCATTAACTCCTAGGGTAGCGTAACCTCTAACCAAGCCCATTAAGATGTCATGTTACCTATCACGAGACCAAACGCTTTTTAAGAAAGGAAACTTAACTCGAGTTGAAAAGCAAGCAGTCAATAACATTTTTGAGGAGACATTGGGCCACATTCACATAATCCAATCCTGGAAACCAGGAAACAAAAGAAGTACTGAGGTAATGAAAAACTGGCAATGGGTTCCATCAAGAAGCATTCCATGGGATTCCTTCGTTCCATCATTTGACCAATTTTCATCATACATGTGGATGCGGGGAGATCATTTGACATAATGTACGAGTACTACTTCAATAAACTTTCGGAGCACATCAAGCGTGATCTCAGGCCACCGACAACACCACTAATCAGTTTCTCAAGCGAAAGATTCTACCATGAAGGTGTAATAAGTTTAGAGTTCATGGTCAAGACATACCCACTATCAAGGACAAACATGATGGACTTCCATATTGTTAAATCAACATTGAAATACAAGTTTTTGATGGGAAGGCCAACACTTTCGAAGTTGAGCTTATGGGTCTCAACCATTAGGTCACTCGTCAAGTTTCCAGCAATGGCAAGGCTAGCTACAGTAAAGAGTGACTACTCTCGCATAGATGCAGGTCTAGCTGATGCTGTGGAAGAAAGCAACATAAAGGACATACAGTGAGAACCTATCCCAAGGGGAAATCCCAAAGAAGAAAAGGTCATCATCAATCCAGAATTCCCATACCAGCCTATCACAATTGGATCTTGCCTCCCACCACAAACAAAAAAAAAAAAACTTGTGGAACTACTAGCAAACAACTTAGATGTATTTGTCTGGAAGCTGTCGGACATGACTAATTTCCCAAGGGAGTTCGCAGAACAAGGCCTGGGGTTGAACCAGTTTGCAATACCTATCAAACAGAAAAGACGCAGTTTTTCTCTAGAAATGTCCAAGGCTATGGACTCTCAGGTCAAGGACCTCATCCAGGCATGCATATTAAGGTCTATAAAATACCAAACCTTGGTAGCAAACCCAGTCATGGTAACAAAAACCAATGGTACATGGCATATGTGTGTCGACTTTACTAGCCTAAACAATGCATGCCCAAAAGACAACTACCCTTTCTTCCCCATAGGTTGAAAAGTGGAATCCTCGGCCGATTTCAAATACAAGTGCTTTCTAGATTTATATAAAGGATACCATCAGATTCTCGTGAAACAATCTGACGAGAAAAAAACTGCATTTTACACCAATGAGGGCATCTACTGCTACACCAAAATTCCGTTCAACCTCAAGAACACGGGTGCTACCTATCATGCAATGATATATAGAGAGTTGAAGGCGCAAATCACGGTCAACCGGAAAGCATATGTAAATAACATGGTTATCAAGAACAAAACCTAGGACACTATTGTGTGACATTATTGAAACATTCTAAAACCCAGACAAATTTTAATGAAGTTGAACCCGACCAAATGTACGTTCGGGTAGAGGAAGGAAGTCATAAAATTGACTCCATCTGAATCAGGGCAAACCCAAAAAAGATTCAGCACGTCTTGGGCCTAACCCCGTCTAAAAACCTGACAGAGTTACAAATCCTGAATCGGAAAGTCACCGCGCTAAGTCAGTTCCTATCAAGGACTTATGGAAAATAGTTAATGTTCTTCAAAATCTTGATTGAGAATAAGAAGACCAAGACCTATGAATTGACTGAGGAAACAGAAGCGACATTTCAAGACCTAAAAATTAACCTAACCGAGCTGCCTGTCCTGACATCTCCAATACCAGGGGAAACCCTCACCATGTACTTGTCAGCCTAGTAAGGAGCCATCGGTTCAGTGCTTCTAGAAGAAAAGGTGAAGGTTCAAAAGCCCATATACTTTTTTAGCAAAGTCTTTCAAGATGCACAAGTCAATTACACACTAATTGAGAAGCTCATTTTCAACTTGGTTAATTCATCAAGGCGTCTCAAGAGATATTTTCAAGCAAACCAAATTCATGTCGAGATAGATAAACCAATCAAAGAGGTACTGTCAAGCCTTGTGTACTCAAGAAAAATGGCAAATCGAGTTGCGTGAATACAAAATAACCTTTGGACCCAAGCATGTTGTCAAAGGGCAAATAATGGCTGATTTCCTCTAAGAGGTTGACACGCCAGCCTCAATCACACCAATCAAGAAGCCTAAACCATCCAACCAATCCACAAGTCACACATATGACGTATGGACCATCTTTATAGATAGGGCATCATGCAAGAGGGATCGAGCGCAGGTCTTGTACTAATTGGCCCAAAAGGGCAGGAGTTCACTTATGCGCTCAAGTTTGATTTTCGTAGCCTTGAACAACGAGTCCGAACAAGAAGCATTATGAGAAATTCTACGCATAGCTTAAACAATGAGAGCAAAGAGCATACAAGTTTATATGGACTCACTATTAGTAGTTTCTCAAATATGGGGTGAGTATATTGTGAAAGAAGATTCAATAAAGGAATGCTTGGAACTGGTCAATCATATCTTACCATACTTCAAATCTTTCACAATCTGTTAGGATTCAAAGATGATGCTGGTCATATGGTTAATAATTCTCTTGGGAATAAATGAAAATGCTCTAAGTGTCTTACTGCTGCTAGTTAAGAATTAAGACTGCTAGTATACGTTACAACTACTGAGAACTTCAAGGGAAAATACACTAAGTGGTTAATGCTACTAGAAGAAAACTTAGTGCTGCTAGTACTAAGTTACAATTGCTGAAGAGTTAATGCTGCCAGAGTAAAGATTAAGATTGTTGGTTGATTGTTACTGCTGATTATGTTTATGTCGGTTAGATATGTATAACATGTTTAGATAAGTATATAAACGATTTGATATACTTAGGAATGTATTCTTATCTTGGAGAATACGTATTGTAACCTTAATAGGACTCCTTAGTCGATAAAAGGAGGTCCTAGGGCATAGAGATTAGAACGTACATTTTATATTCATAGCTTCAAGGTTGTAAACCCTAATACTTGTGAGAGTATTCGTATTATAGTCAATAATATTGAAGCGTTTATTTTTTATTGATTGTATTCTTGTTACAAAGTTCTTCTTAATATTGAATACTAGATTCCGCATAGTATTTGATAAATTCAAGACAGTTTCTATTCTAGTTGTGATAGTTTATCTAGCATAGCTAAAGCTTTACAAGCTAAGGGAATTAGATCAAGTACATAACTGGGATCAAAAAGTGGTATAAGAGACAGGTTCTAGAAGTTGTGATCAAAGAAGAACTTGTTCTAATATACAATATTTTGCTGCTAAAGATGGTTCAAGACTCTGCACATATGGTTGCTGCATCAAAGGTTCAAGTGCTCAAGGCTGGTGAGTATGAGATCTAGAGAATGCAAATTGAGCAGTATATCCAGATGATTGACTTCCAACTCTTGGAAGTCATTGAGAATGGAAACACTCCACCAAAAACAACAACATCTACAGAAGGTGTTGTGACTTTTCTGCCTCTTACTACTGTTGAAGAAAAAGCTCAAAGAAGACTGGAAGTTAAAGAAAGAAGTACTTTGATGATGTCCATTCCTAATGAAAATCAGTTGATGTTCAAATCCTTTTAAGATGCCAAGTCTCTTATGGAAGCTATTGAAAAGAGGTTTGGAGGTAATGCTGCTACAAGGAAGACAAGGAAGAATCTCTTGAAACAACAGTATGAAAACTTCTCTGCTTAAGGTTCTGAGATGCTGGATCAAACCTTTCATCGACTTCAAAAGCTTGTAAGTCAACTAGATATTTTGGGTGAGCGGATCTCTCAGGAAGATGTGAATCAAAAGTTTTTGAGAAGCTTTTCCTCTGAATGGAACACACATGTTGTTGTGTGGAGAAAAAAACCTGATCTTGACACAATGAGCATGGATGATCTTTACAACAATTTGAAGGTGTATGAACTAGAGGTAAAATGATCATCTAGATCCAGTACAAACTCACAAAATATTGCCTTTATGTCCTTTAACAATACTAGCGGTACCAATGAAGCAATTACTACTGCTCATAGAGTTACTGCTTCTAGCACTCAAGTTACTGCTGCTACCTCAACAAATATTGACAACTTGAGTTATGCTATGATTTATGCTTTCTTGGCTAGTCAACCCAATAGTCTTCAACTGAAAAATGAGGATTTGGAACAAATTCATCCTGATGATGTGGAAGATATGTGTGGAAAACTAGAAGGGGGGGGGTTGAATAGTTTTACCAATTAAAACTTTGTTTTAAAATATTTAGATCGTCCTATGTCAATCTATTTAATGTGTGCTGGATAATGATAGATAAGTATATAAGTAACTAAAGTAAAGATAAAGAGTAAAGGAACACAAAACCACAACACGATTATTTATAGTGGTTCGGCTACAAGGACACCTTCCTTGCCCTGCTCCACTCCCCGAGTACCCCACTCGAGAGTTCGTAAGCACTACACAACACAATCTCCTTAATGTGGCAGAGAATCCTTCACAAGGTCGCCTACTCTTTTTCCGGTACAAGGCTAGACACTAAGTTCTTCCACGAGGTAGAACCAAACCTACGTCGCCTACACTTTATTTGATATAAGGCTAAATACCGAGTTCCATTACAAAGGAAGAAGTACTACCCAACACTACACCAAAAAACAACTACCCCAAAGGAGACACACTCCTTGTTACAACACTAGAAGGATATCTATATCCTTTAACCCAAACTATCTATCTTGTACATCGATGCACCATATCGAATGTACACCCTTGGCACCTTTCACTAATGCCTTCAACACGACCCTTCGACACCTTTCACTAATGCCTTTAACACAACACTTCTATGGAGAGAGGAAATAACTATCAACAAGATACACTTCAGTGGTCTTGATGATGACAAAGCCTAGCAACTCATGACCTTGAGCTTGCATGTCTTCAAGAGGTGGTGATCTCGCCTTTAAGAGGAACCTAGAGAATCACACAAATATAAAACTACATAGAATGATCCTTTGGATCAGAGGTTAGAGATGTTACAATACTGAGAGAAAGTATGTGTAAAAGTGGTAGTGAGCAAGAGAGAAATGGCTCACTATTTATAGACAAACTTGTCTACTATCTCATGGTTCCCACGGATCCCTCCCCAGAGGGATCCGGCTAGTGCAAACCTGGGGATCCAGCTACTAGGTCAGTTTAGTCCGGCTTTCGGGTTGGAAACCGGGTTGTAGGTTCTGGGTTATGAACCATGGGTTATGGGTAATGGATACCCAACAAGATGCAATGTACCTAGACATTGGGTTATGGGTCTTGGGTCATGGGTCATGGACTTTGGGTTATGGATCATGGATAATACCCAACATGACTTCATGCATGATGTAATGCAATGGGTTATGGGTTATGGATCATGCTCCATGGGTATGGGTTATGGACTTTGGTTTTTACCCAACAACATTCATTGTACCTAGTCAATAGACCATGGGTCATGGACTTTGGTTTTTACCCATTACTTTACCCATTACAATATATACAAAGTATCTATGTACATTTCTATATTATGTAAACACTAGTGGTATACATATGCATTTCTATAAATGTAAACAATATTACCTTTTTAGTGTTTATAAAAATGTCTTTGGTTTTATATAACTTATTTACTAAACATGTTTTGATATGGTTTTAATATGTTTAGTAAAAGTGTGTTAGTAAACTATTAGATCAAACCTTTTACGTATTTTATTTGTTTCATTAAAATGATTTTACGTTTGTTATCGACAAAACATTAGAAGATCGTAAAATATAAATAAACGTTTTTATGGTTTATTTGTATTAACAATATGGATTTAAGATGGCAGATGGCTATGTTGACAATGAGAGCTAGGAGATTCTTGAAGAACACTGGAAGGAAGCTGACAGTCAATGGGAATGATAACATGGGCTTTGACAAGTCCAAGGTGGAATGCTATAACTGTCACAGGAAGGAACACTTTGCTAGAGAATGCATGACCCCAAGAAGCCAAGACTACAAGGATAGAGACAACTCAAGAAGGAGTGTACTAGTGGAGACACCTGCTTCAACATTATTGGTGTCATGTGATGGTCTGGGTGGATATGATTGGAGTGACCAGGCTGAAGAAGGACCCAACTATGCATTGATGGCTTATTCATCTTCAAGCTCAAGTTCTATCTCTAAGGTATCTAATGATTCTGGTTGTTTTTATAAATCTTGTTTAGAAAATCTTGAGTCAGTTAAATCTCAAAACAATAAACTTTTAGAAGATTTAAGGAAGTCTGAGTTGATGTTTTTAGGTTATAAACTAGGATTAGAGTCAGTAGAGAAAAGACTTGAATTCTTTAAAACAAATGAGTCTAAGTATGCTGAAAAGATTAATGTTTTAAAAAGTGAACTTTATGTAAGAGATAAACTCATTAAAGAGCTTATGTAAGAGGATTGAAAAGGCTCAAAGAGAAAAAGATAAAGTTCAAAAAGAAAAAGACAATATTCAACTAAGAGTAGACAGGTTTGAGCATGCATTTGAGAGTGTTAACAAGATAATAGAGTGTCAAATTGTTGACAAATGTAAAACTGTCTTAGGTTATAATACAATTCCCCTTTCTATTACTGGAAAGTTTTTGCCTCCTAAATCTGATTTGTCCTTTACTGGCTTAGATGAGTTTGCTGATAAAACTGTAGTTACAAAGTGTGAAGCTAAGTCTAGTAATGTAGAGTATCAGACATATATAAATAATTCTGATGCCCCAAGTATTGAAGACCGGGTGTCAGATGATGAGGAGGAGGTTGTTACTCAAACTAAAACAGAACATAAAATAGTTAAACCTAGTGTTGCAAAGAAGGAGTCTGGTAAACCTAAAAATGCTAGGAAACCTGTTAAAACTGTTGAGCAACCTAGGTCAAACACACACAGTCCTAGAGGTAACCAGATAAATTGGAATAACATGATGTCCAATAGGGTAGGAAGTGATTTTCAGATGTTCAATAAAGTTGGTTATGTGTGTGGTAGTTTTGAACATTTGCAGTATAATTGTCATTACCATCAGAGACAAAGGATGGTAAAACCAGTTTGGAACTATACAAAAAGGGTGAACCATCAAAACTTTGCTAAACAGTCTCACCCCTATGTTCAAAGGACCATGGTTCCAAGAGAAACTTTAATGAAATACTAAAATCTCTTAATATTGCGAGACCAGTTAATGCTGCTCAAACAAAAACAACAGTTAATGATGCTAAGAAAATGTCACATTTTCATAAAACAACATGTTAATACAAATATCGTCATTAAACGTTATTTATATTTTTGATCTTTGCCTAAGTTTTGTTAACGACAAAAGTAAATTTAATTCATAAAAGCTTAAAGCTTGTCAAGTTTATTAGATATTAAAACAAGCTTTCTCAAACAATATATTCGTCATTCAAGCA
The DNA here is from genome assembly GCA_022545495.1 of Chrysanthemum lavandulifolium. NCBI lineage: Eukaryota > Viridiplantae > Streptophyta > Magnoliopsida > Asterales > Asteraceae > Chrysanthemum > Chrysanthemum lavandulifolium. The sequence continues at coordinate 214,555,008 of CM040242.1, forward strand.
TTTACATTTATGATTAGTAACATCTTGATATGACTCTAATCATTATGTATGATAGTAGTTTGTAGAATGTGTTGGGTTCTTAAAACCAAACACTACTTAAGCATTGCATATTTCTATAAATAGTAATACAACATTAGACATCATGTATTACATCATGGAAATCATTGGAAGATTCCATTAGATATTTTGTGAAGATTTGTACTCTTCATATCTTGCACAATCTCACTTAGATAGAGTTGACTTTGGCAAGATTTGATATCTTGGTTTGTCGAGACCGGCGGTACCAAATGGTACAGGCGAAACCCTTTAAGGGTCCGCCGTCCGTGGACGCCTCTGTCCATTTGGCTATAAATAGCAATGCCAAGCCAAGTAGTTTTCATCCTTTTCTAACATACTTTCATACATATCTTCTCTAACCTTTCTAACTCGGTTTCATATCATATTAGTGATCTCTTTTGTAGCAAAGAAGATCAAGTCATATTCAAGCTTCAACGAGAAGTTGGAAGTCTTGTTTGTTTAGTGTTGTATGATCTAGTGTTGATCCATACTTCATTGTTGTATCAAACCATCATAATCTTGTGAGTGTGAGTGGTTAGTATTTTAGTCCTCAAAATACATTGTGTGTGGAGTAGTTGTACCCTTGGAAAGAACTCGACATCTAGCTTAGTGTCGGAAATAGTGTAAGCGAAGTGTAAAGGTTTTCTCCGCGGTGAAAGGAGCTTGTTGACTAGTGAAGTTAAACTCTCGAGTGTGAGACTCGGGGGTGGAGTAGGGCAAGGAAAAAGAGTCCTTGTAGGCGAACCACTATAAACAACTTGTTGTGGTTTGATCATCTCTTTCCTTATTTACTTATTACACATTGCTTGCATATTTCATTAACATACTCAAGATCAATATCAATTGATCTTTCAATAAGTTTCAAAACAAAGTTTTAATTGGTAAACTATTCAACCCCTTCTAGTTTTCTACAATTGGTACCAGAGCCTCGTTGCTCAAGAATTTCTAAAATAACTTGTATTTTATAAACTTGAAGCGATCCATGGATTACGAAAACTTTAAAGAAGGGCAATCTATGCAAAGACCACCACTTTTGAAACCAATGGATTTATCTATTGGAAAAACCGCTTTGAAACATATGTAAAATCAAAAGATATAGATCTTTGGTTTATTATTGTCAAAGGAGATTTTAGTTCTACAACAAAGGATATTTCCGTTGATGAACAAAAGAAATTAGTTGCTAAAAATAATGAAGCTAAAATGATGATTTATAATGCTTCACCTAGAAAAGAATATGAAAGAATTTTATGTGTGAAACCGCCAAAGATATTTGGGAATCTTTAATTGTTACACATCAAGGTAATTCACAAGTCAAGGATAACAAAATTGATCTTCTTGTTCAACAATATGAACAATTTGTTATCCCCGAAGATGAAACCATTGATTGTGGCTTTGCTCGTTTAACACTATCATTACATCACTTAAAGCACTTGATGAATCTTTTAGTAGTAAGAACTTTGTCGGAAATTTCTTAGAGCACTCCATCCCAAATGGAGAGCTAAAGTGACCGCTATTGAAGAATCAAAAGATCTCTCAATAATGTCACTAGACGAGCTAATTGGCAACCTCAAAGTTCACGAAATGGTAATGGAGAAAGATTCGGAGATCATCAAAGGAAGAAAGGAGAAGATCAAATCCGTTGCTCTAAAAGCAAAGGCGGAATCAGCGATGATGATGAATCTTGTTCCGGTAGTGAAGATGAGGAGTATGCCATGGCCGTTAGAGATTTCAAGAAGTTCTTTAGAAGAAGAGGAAAGTTTGTAAGACAACCTCGAGAAGAAAAGAAGCCATTCGAAAAGATCGGGATGATAAGAAGAGTAAAGGTGAAAGAAAGTGTTTTAGATGTGGTGATGCAAGTCATCTCATAGGAGAATGTCCCAAGCCACCTAAAAGCAAAACTCAACGAGCTTTTGTAAGTGGTGCTTGGAGTGATAGTGAAGGCGATGAAGAATCAAGCAAGGAAGAGATCGCTCTAATGGCACATGAGTCAAATGAAGTACTTTCCGACTCTTCTTATTCTTCTATAGATGATGACACCTTGCAAAACAATATAATCAATTGTGTGAGCTAAGTCTAAAAATCATAACTAAAAATAAATTTCTAAAACCAAAAGGAGTTTTGGAAAATGAGGTATATGAGTTAAAAGAAAAGCAAAACAACTTGAAAAGGAAAAGCAAATGACGATGATTGTAAATCATGTCAAGAGCTTAATCTTGAAATAGAAAAACTAAAACTCACACAAGAAGTTCTAATAGAAAATAATTCTAAGTTTAAAAGGTTTAACAAAACATCGCTTCTTGCCGATGAAATAGTTAAAATCCATAAAACACCGTGACACATGAATGGGCTAGGTTTTAATGAAGTATTAATTCCAAAGAGTCAAAACAAAGCGGCCGAAAAGGACGAACATTCATCAAAATTGTCAGAAGATGCAAGACGGACGACGGAACCAAAATAAGGGTTCCGTCCGTTGTACAAAATGGTACCGCGGTACTTGCAGAAACAGAATATTCGCAATCTGGACCGTCTCAATTTGTTAAAGTAACAAAGAAAACCAATGATAATGTTAAACTAAAACCAGCCATTATATCAGGAGTAGGACTTGTTAAAAATGAATTTAGATCAAAAACTACTCAACAACGATATAAAACTTCTTTTGCCAAACGCCCCTTTCCTAAGAGCAACCACAACGTTCAACCTAACTACCAACACAACGGTTGGAATCAAAGTTTTCCTAGACCATATCAAACTCCATATTACATGCCATGGAACTCTTACCCATCATTTCTATACATGAATCAAATAAATGGTATGTTTAACCCAAACCGCCCCATGAGATATTGGGGACCAAATGTTTGAGTTATTTGCTTCTTAGGTATGCTTGAAAGTTGGATTGGAACCTGATGAATGGATAAAAGATAGTGGATGCTCACGACACATGACGGGCAACAAAAGTCTCTTCTCATCATACCAAGAGTATGACGGAGGTAATGTCACTTTCGGTAGCAATCTCAAAAGCAAAATCATTGGCAAAGGTACGATTGCTCATAACTCTCTAACTATTGAAAATGTTGCTCATGTGGATAGGTTAGGATTTAATCTACTTAGTATTAGCCAACTATGTGATAAAAGTATAAAGTACTATTTGATGAAAATGGTAGTAAAATACTAAAAGATGGTATCACCATAGCTAAAGGAGTTAGGAAAAATAACATATCGTCATGAAAATAGATAAAACATATAATGACAAACTTTGCTTAACAACATTAGACGATAGCTCATCTCTTTGGCATAGACGCTTAGGTCACGCTAATATGAGACTTATACAAAACCTATCTTCAAAAGAGTTGGTTAGGAATTTACCAAAACTAAAATATGACCAACACTTTTGACGCTTGCAAAATTGGTAAACAAACACATAGTAGTCACAAATCTAAAAATATGGTGTCCACATCTAAGTGTCTAGAATTATTACATATGGACTTGTTTGGACCATCGACTATAAGAAGCTATGGAGGCAACTTATACACTTTGGTCATTGTAGATGATTACTCGAGGTTTACTTGGGCGTTATTTTGAAAACCAAAATGAAGCTTTTGATAAATTTGAAATACTTAGCAAGAAAATTCAAAATCTTCTAGGTGTCAAAATTGTGTCGATCCGAACAGATCATGGTCGTGAATTTGACAACGAAACTCAATTTGGAAACTTTTGTGATACAAATGGTATAACACATAACTTTTTCGCTCCACGAACACCTCAATAAAATGGAGTAGCAGAACGTAAAAATAGAACAATTCAAGAAATGAGTAGAACAATGCTTAATGAACAAAACATTCCTCAAAAGTTTTTGTGTAACGCCGTTGACACTTCTACATATATTTTAAGTAGAGTCTTAATACGTCCTTTCCTAAACAAAACACCATATGAACTTTATAAAGGTAAAAAGCCAACATTAGGATATTTTAGAGTCTTTGGTTGTAAATGCTTTATTCTTAATACTAAGGATTATCTCACCAAGTTTGACCCAAAGTCTTATGAAGGTGTATTTCTTGGTTACTCTCAAACTAGTAAAGCTTACATTGTCCTAAATAAAGAAACAATGATAGTCGAGGAATCGTTGAACATAACATTTGACGAAAGTCCACCTCCCTCTAAGACATCACCTTTGGTAGATGATGACTTAGTTGAAAGTCAAATAATAGAAAGTCAAATTAATAATAACAAGGAAGATGAACCATCAAATAAGGAAATTGTCAACATCAAAGAATCTAAAAGTCATCCATTAGAAAAGGTCATAGGACAACTTAATCAAAGAACCTTAAGGTCACAAGCCCAAAATCAAAGTAATCATTTTGTTTTGTATCCACCATTGAACCAAAACCATAAATGAAGCAATAAAAGATGAATCATGGGTAATTGCCATGCAAGAAGAATTAAACCAATTCGTTAGAAATGATGTTTGAAACTAGTTCCAAAACCCAAAGATCAAACTATAATTGGAACAAAATGGGTCTTTCAAACAAAATGGACGAAAATGGTGTAGTATCTAGAAACAAAGCTAGGCTTGTTGCACAAGGTTATAATCAACAAGAAGGAATTGACTATGATGAAACTTATGCACGGTAGCTAGACTTGAATCTATTAGAATATTACTTGCTTATGCATGTGCTTATGACTTTAAATTATTTCAAATGGATGTTAAAAGTGCTTTCCTTAATGGGTTTATTAACGAAGAAGTATATGTTGCTCAACCTCCGGTTTACCGACTTTGAGAAGCCACATCATGTCTTCAAACTCAAGAAAGCATTATCTGACCTTAAACAAGCACCTAAAGCTTGGTACGACCGTCTTAAGACTTTTCTTATTGATAACAAATATACTATGGGATTAGTAGATAATACTCTTTTACTAAGAAAAGGAATCACAAATTATTATTGTTCAAATATCGTTGATGGCATTATATTCGGATCAACTTGTCAAGAACTATGTGATGATTTCTCTAAAATCATGCATGACGAGTTTGAAATGAGTATGATGGGTGAGTTAAACTTCTTTCTAGGACTTCAAATTAAACAACTAGAAGATGGTATTTTCTTTAACCAATCTAAATATATAAAAGACATGCTTAAGAAATTTGGTCTTGAAGATTCCAAACCAACTAAAACACCCATGTCCTCGGACACTAAACTCACCAAGGACAAAGAAGGTGAATCCGTAGATAACACTAAATATAGAGGAATGATTGGTAGCCTACTCTATCTTACGGCTAGTAGACCCGACATTATGTTTAGTGTTTGTCTATGTGCTCGCTTTCAAGAAAACCCAAAGGCATCACACTTAGAAGCATTAAAAAGGATTTTTAGATATATTAAGGGAACAACGTGTTTAGGATTATGGTATCCCAAAGGAACGGGTATAGAAACGATAGTGTATGCCGACTCGGATCATGCCGGTGATTATGTCGATAGAAAAAGTACAAGTGGTATTTGCACTTTTGTTGGACATTGTCTCACCTCATGGTTTACATTAAAAATTTTCTTGCATTCTTGATGTAGTACTTTGCTCTGAGGCTCGTAGTCATTGATTCTTCTCATTGCATGTTTGGTTAATCCAAGCGGAGGTCTTTAAATGATCCATGTGATAATAAATTTGAGCCAGCTTTTGAGATCATCAGCTATCAAAAATCTCTGAGACTTCCTTTGTGGTGTCAGTATCATGTGATGTTGTGACTTTAGGACCGACATGCTCACATTCTGGATCATGATATCTTCTCATCAGAGTAGCGGAAGCTTTCGTTGATTCATGATATTGGCGGCAGCAGTAGCGAAGCATGGAGTGAAAATATCGAGTCATTGATGCACTAATCATGATTTCTATTGAGATGAATGTGTTAAGTGAGCATGCGGCTATGGATTGACCGCTTCATTACGATCGACTACAAACGTCGGGTGTACCGCATACAACAATTAGCAATAAATCGTGCGAAAGTGTCTTTGATCACTTTCGTTGAATTAAGGTACACGGTCCACGGTTCCCCGCTGATCGATACAAGCATCGCCTGTGATCGGTATAATTCAAGAATTTCCTTGACGGGGTTTCGCAATGCTCTAGTGTTCTCAAACCGAGCATCTCAAAGAAGACAACACGGAGTAATTTATTATGGTCGTACCCCAGGTTAGGTAGTACACCGCCTTGGTTTGCGGTGGTAATTTTTATGTTGTTATTATTAAACACGAAAACGACAAATCTTTTGTATTTTTATCTTTGATATATATATAGAAACAAAAGGAAAATATTTTTGTGTTTTATCGTTTTGGATGTTTTGGGTTTTGGATTTTTATAAGAAAATATATATAGATATAGATGGTATGAACAAAGAGTGAATATTCAAATCACTAATCGCTAAGCGGAAGATAATTAGCACTCCTCCCGTGGCGCCAAAATTTGATTCGCTCCCGACGGTCAGTTTAGTCACACGGTGACCACTTGTGAATGGTCAACCGTAACAAACTTCAAACGATCGGAACCAAATGCAATGAAGATCTAGAGGAGTATAGTGTTTCCCAGTGTCGTTATGTCCCAACGAGTGTGCGAGAATAATCAAGCGAATAGTGATCGAGAGAATTTGAATGGGAAAAGGATTGTGATCGATTATACCTAAAGAAAAAGTTTATAAATTACAGGGCTTAAATGCAAATTAAAGAAAATTAAAAGATAAATTATATTAAATAAATGCTATCACTATTTTTAAAATGATGTTTTTGATTTTTCTTTTATAAAACTTAAATTGAAAACTACGTGACGTACAAAAGAAAATGTGAAATTGAAACTGAAACAATATTAATCCTAAAAATATAAAAATGACATTTTTACAAACCTAATGATAAGAGAAAATTTTTAGAAAAAGAAAATGATTTTTGTTACTATTTATTTAATTATTATTAATTATAAACTATTTTTACCTATTTAATAATACCCTAAAATACAATAAAATATGAATTAAAGCTAGAAAAATGAAATTATGACTTAGAAAAATCTAAAATAACTAAAGATAATTTTCAAAACTAATTTTGTATTTTTCTGATTATTTTTCTATTTTTTATGAATTAAAAACTATTTAAAACTAATTAAATTGCTAAAAATTACGAATTAAACTATGAAAAATCTGGAAAAATATTTTTTTGACTTTTTATATTTATCTTAACCTAGGAAAAATGAAAACTTATTTTTTTGAAGTTTTTCTGATTTAATTGTATTAAAAGCTAATTAAAAAGGCCTAAAAACTGTTTTTAAATGAAGAAAAATAGCAAACAGTGCTAGAAAAATGTGAAAAATTCAGGAAAAGTCTAAATTAATATTCTAAGTCTAGGGAAATTATAAAAACAGTAGCTTATGTGTTGAGCTTTGAGTTCATCAATTTTTCCCTACAGTTTTCCTAAGCTCATTCTTTAAGGCAACAATAGCGAAACTCTTATCCTGAAGTTGAGCTTTGAGTTCATCAATTTTTTCTATCAAAGGGTTTGTTTGTTCCATTGACTTAGTTCTAGCTTCTTTGACAGAGTCACTTAGTTCTATGTGATGCTTTCTCAAAGACTCATTTTCCTTTAGTAATTTAGCCACATAAATTGACAGTTCATTATTTCTTGTTATAATAGCATCAATGTCTTGTGTATTCATGACTAAATTACTTTTCTCATTCAAGACAGAACTATGTTTCTTGATTGTAAATGGTTGACTCTTTGTCTTGAAGTGAGCTTTCAGTGTTAATTTCAAAAGTTCACGAATTCGTGAAGTTCAGATTTTTACATGGTTTGTTAAGTTGAAAACTTTCTTCTTTACTTTGTATCGCAATTTCAAGTGAAATGCAATGTTTTCAAGATTTGAGAGTTTGTTTGAAAGTTCATCAAAAGCCTTTTATCAACCATATCATTTATTTTGAAATTATTAGACTCGGCCTCAACCAGGAACAGTTATCGAATCATGTTCGAGATTGAGATCGGTTTGTTTAGGTACATTAGCGGATGCACTATGTTGAAAAGATAAGGTACCTCATCACATGAAACCTGTTCATTTATCGATTCGATATCGCATCCACATCATGTGTAGCAAGGGTCATCAACTCTTGGTCGTTTCAAGCTTATCGCCTCGAGCCTATGTATTCGGTACCAACCGATCCATCATCGATGCTTTACCCATTTCAACACTATTTGTTGTCTCGACATTCGCATTCAAGAACACCGATTCTTCAATGATACATTACCCAACTTATCACAACTATCTCTCAACCGCACGACACTCATTCATGTTTTCATGTTGATGTGTAACTTCCTCAATGTACTCTCCACATTATCCATGAGTTGTATGAATGTCTCAATGAACACGCTAATTTCCATTCCAAAGTGTTTCTTGAAAGACACTTGATCATGTCATCATCAAAATCGAGGAATATTCCCCGGATAAATGGTCGAAATTGTTCAAGATTACATGAAGAGTCGCATTAGATTCATCGGTTGAGAACTTCTCTTTAGTAATTTGAAACCTCGGTTGTTCTAAGTTGAGTAGCACAGCTTCTTGTCAAGGTGGAAAGATCCCGACGAAGGAGAGCATTGCTTGTTCGATCCATAGTTGTAGATAAAAGTAGTTTGAGGTCTTGATAAAGTAGTTGAAAGGGCTCAATGTTACATTCCATTAGCCTTGCATTTTGTAGCATTGACCGGTGCATTTCCTCTTTCGTAGTCGAACCCGGAGATATCACATCCTCATTGATTGATTCAATCATCTTTAATTGTTCAGTGTAGCATACGTTATCATTGATGTCCACAACATCATACAATTTAAGCACTTCTGAAATCACTGGGTCAGTAGAGTAAGACATGATGTAGTAGTATGCACGGGATTTTACAAGTCTATAATTCAAACCGAGAAATAGAATCTTTCGCGGGATTTTACTAAAATCAAGACCAAACCGTTAAGCAATGACCAATGGAATGTGTTAAGATGACTGATGGATCTATACAATGAAAGACGATTGTGTGATAGGGCTTTAGATTGTTCGTAGGAAAAGCTGAAATGTTGATTGGTTGAGATTTGGATTGGTTGATGCACGTTTTTACGGAGAATTTTTTGGGTCTAAAAACTTAAAACCACAATAACTTCCTTTCGGAGCGGATTTGGGCCTCGGAAAATTCGTTTCACGACATCGTGGTGAAACCTCACAATATTCAGCCTGTTCCGGTCGTTTTGACAGGTATTTCGTCCAAAACGGAGTTACGGATCAAAAGTTATGGCCGTTTGAAGTTTTGACGTAAAAAGTCAACTTTGGTCAAACCTCTTCTTCGTAAAAATCAACCAAGTCGCTATAACACTTGAACCAAGTCGCTAAGCACCTAATTCGCCACCACGCTAAGTCGCTAGAGTTCCAAGTCGCTAGCCAGATGTAAGTCGCTAAGTGGTAACTCGCTAACACTTAAGTCGCTAGCAAAATTTCAGCAGCAATTCGCTACTCAAGTCGCTAACAATGCAAGTCGCTAAAGAGCAACTCGCTACAGACCAAGTCGCTACCACCAAGTCGCTACCCGTAGTGGAGAGTCCACTACTTGTACTTTAACTCGCTAGGTCTAACTCGCTAGGTTTAAAGCTGTAACTCGCTACAATTTTGTGAAGCAAGTCGCTAGGAAGAATATACTCCGTGAGCTAAGTCGCTAACTTGAAAAACCATATAAACATCACTTTTAATCCAAAACAACCCAACCAAGATGATTCACGCTACCAAATGAAAACCTAAACACTTGTGATGATTCTAAACATAAAAGTACCAACAAAATTCAAACTTTAACACAAGAAATCAACCAAATGATGCAAAACCACTAAACTTTTTCAAACTCAAAACCACCTAAAACCACTATAAATCCAAAGATGTGCAAGATATGATCTAACCATGGCTCTTGATACCAATTGTAACATATTGGTTTCATAAACACATAACAAACAATAATATGGTCGAATTATTTAGAGGTTTTAGAGAGAAAGTGGGAGTCTTTCTAGAGAGAAAGTGAAAGAAAACATAGAAGGTTAGATTAAGATGAATGAAAGGTCCAACCCTACCTTGGGAGGTAGAGGGTATTTATAGTTACAAACATAACGACCTCCTATCGGCTGTGGATCGGTGTACGATGGGTAAAGACCCGTCCTTCCTCCACGGTGTTGCTCTAAACTAAATAGCTAACTAAATAACTAGTAAATAACGTAATTAAAGATATGTCTACGAGCTAACTTATGCTAGATAATATTAGGGGTGACCGACTCTTCACTATGGAATTTTCTAATTCCTAACAGAGGGTTTGTTTCAACAGTATTTTCAGCTTTCTGCTTATCTAGATCTATTTTCCAAAAAACTTGTTCGGGAGTCAACGAAGTCTGAGGCTTAAAATTGTTCAAGGAAATCCAGTTTTCCTTCTTGTAGTCATGGGGTGTGATCTTTATTTTCTTCTCTTTACATTTAGGATCATCTAATTTCTTGTTCATCTTTTCCCTAGTGACTTCATCGATTTCTTATCTTCCTCGCACTCAACGCAACTTGTCATGCATCTTTGCACATCGGTCATCGTAAAATCCACCTTTATACTAATAAAACCATAATTCATTTTCTGGGTCCATCGTCGTACAATTTTTTTGATTGTGATTATTTGATTACTACAAATAGATAATATAATTCATTTTCGTACAAATAGATAATATGCACACACAAACTGCTCTCTTGCATAGTCAATGCCTTTGTTATACACACTCTTAAGTGACAATGGAAGTCTCATAACAGTGTCATGCTTGAAACTTCTCGACATGGTCACCCATGTCAGTTGTGTCCTCACACAAGATACAGAATGTTTGGTATAAGGTATCCTTATATCATTAGCGTCATTTCCAATAAAATGTCACAAGTAAATTAGGGTTTTCTTAAAGTTTTATAACAATTTCGATACTACGTCATAAACCCTAATGTACAAAACATTAAACTTAATGTACAAATTTAAAGCATAAAACCTTAACTCTAGGGCATTTCCCGATTAAAACCCTAATATGCAAATCTTATGATTTTATGTAAATAAAATCACGAATTAAAAATTAAAGATATATACGAAACATTTACCAACTTCCAAGGTACAAGTTATTAAACCAATGTACAAGTCATTAATGCATAAGAGTATTCATTTAATATAAAATTCATTATAAACCTTGGTGTACTTAATTTTAAGCACATTGTACAAACCTTTCAAGCACAAGTCTTAAAAATATATTTTTAGTAAGTACAACTAAACAATGCTAATGTACAAATATTAAAGCACCAAACTTAAGCCTTTACTATTATTTATTTACATGTAAAATTACTTAAACAAGTATTTCTCAAAATAAATTAGTAACCTAACTAGAAACTTATACCATTTACATCTTATGAACAATAATGCAAGCCCTAGTTACTACCCACTAAAGCCTACGCCCCCCCCCCCCTAATTACCCTAAATAAAACTAACTAGTTACACTTTAGTTACTTAATGTCACTTGTATAAAACCTAGCCACAAACTACTTACTTGAACATAATTTTTACACATCATCCTTTTACTTTGAAATTTTACCATGGTCAAACATTAGGGGCATAGTTCATGGTTGTAAAATAAGCCACCCCACACCATCTTTAGCTTCACCACATGCATCCTCCATTTGGGTTAGCTACACATCACCTTGTCTCCTCTTTTGCAAGACAAGGTGACTTAACACCTTGAAGATTCATGCATTTCCCTCTCCTATATATACGCCCCATATTCTTGCCTTTTGAGTCCCATGCAAACACACACATGATACCATATTACCTATATATCTTACGCCCCATATAACCACTCATATACTCACAAATATTCTGAAATTAAGACCCTAGTTAGTATTAAGCTAGAGCTTGGAAGGTGTGAAGTAACTTGGTGATCTTTAGCAGCCATATAGGCGTTTACTTGAGACACACAACTCACAAGCTTGTAAGTACATTCACACTCTTTTCTTTAGTCATTTTAAACATTCAATAAAACATCTAAGTAACTATAGACTTGTGTCATGTGGAAAACAAAGCCAAAATACTTTTTATAAGTTTACGTAATCTTTACGAATCATTGCGCTCCATAGACAAACACCTATTTGGAATCGTTTTACTTAAATGTTAGAACATGTTAGGAGTCTATTTAACAAGCAAAATAAACATCTAATCTAGTTATCAACACCTATAGGTTTATACTACACAAATCGCAAGTTTTATTTTTCTCCCTTGAATTTACGCCAAAAGCAGGCCTTACCCCTTATTGCCCGCATTTATCTACTTCATGCTAGAGGTATTAGGGTAAAGCAAGGTACCGTTGTAAAGCCCACAGGATACTACAAAAGCTCCCATGACCGGTTAAAAGCCTAGTCGTTATCTTTAAAAGCGACCATCATTTTTGTCAAAAGTCCTAAATGCCAAAAAGCTTTTACAATAAATACATGGGAAAACATGGGATTTTGATAAATTTGGTTAGGAATTGTATGAGAAACATTAGAAATGGGTGAAACAATATTTCACAAGGTCGCATGCAAAGGTATAGTTTAAAAGCGAACTTTTCATAAAAGCGTCGTGGCGAGGGGCCATATTCATGACTTGTATCTTTCTAATCAAAGACGACTAGGACATGAGGCTTATGCCACTTAAAAGAGCTTACAAGATAGTGTTTGAAGGGTCAAATGCAGTAGAAACCTTAGCTGGTCTAGTGTAAAACCGCCCTCTTTTAGCCCGTTATTGCCCAAAACAACAAAAGCATAAAACCCCTACTTTGTTAAATCATTGCGACCAAACCGTAAGAGTTTAAGATCTCTAGTTTGAACCATTAGAAAGACCACCGGACATACTCTTGAAAGGATCAAGAACATAGTAAAACCTATTAAGGTCTCATTTTATACACCGTACTTTTTAGCCACTAAGGTAGAAAACAAGTAAAAATTCCTTATAAAATCTTAAGCATAAAGATGATAATTTTGTAAAATAAAGTTTCCTTGGACTAAAATGTAATTTATGTGAAGTTAAATATATAAGGACTGATTTTGTCAATAACCCATAGTTGAGGGTTTAAAGTGTCATTTTGAAAGTACAAGGGTAAAAGCAGAAATATTTAAAATTGTAAAATATAATATTTTAGAAACAAAATTTATTTAACAACTTTGGTTTTGATAAAACTTATTATTAATCATTTAAGTCATAATAATAAGTATGATAAGTATATTAAATTTTGTAGAGACTTCATGTTATCCTTTGAACATTTAGTCGCATAGACTTGAATACTGAATACTAAATACATGATATACTAAATCGGTCAAGAGTCGGAGCAGTTTGTTCATATTATCTAATTTGTTTTCCATCCGACTACAATAACACCGAGGTGAGTTCATAGTCCCACTTTTACATAATTGTTTTCAAAACTTGTGGGAGATACATGCTACAAAACCGAACACAAGTATTTTTCTATGCTATACCTACACCGATTGCTATTGCTTAAGTTACTTACTATTGCCACTAAAAGTCCCTCATATCATGAACCATTAATCACTTGCGGTGAGCGAATATCGTGAATAGATCTATTGGCGGTTGGCGCCCATTTGTGTTAGCGGATAGGTAACCAAATGCACGTTATTGAGAATACTAGGAGAATGGCAAACTCCTACTCGAGGGCCTTGTTACTTACATCATCTCTATGATGTCGTAACTTACATCATTAGTTCATTACTATGATGCCGTCTTCATTAAGGTTTGCGTTCATGAGACTTAAGGCAATATACACTATGTTGCAATGATACAAATCTTGCAACTCTCGAATATCTTGTCTTGCAATATTACTGATTTTATTACTACTTATCTTGTGTTCAACTGATTATTATTCAAACACTATGGATTCACTCAACCTTTGTGTTGACTTTTTAGCATGTTTTATCTCAGGAAACTAGAGCACGATCTGGCACGGAGTGGCTATGGACTTTCTTATAAAAAGGGCGTCCATTTTGTTATCATTCACAAGAATAAAACTATGTATTTCCGTATTTCCTTTGGGACCTTTATTTTGTAAAACTCTGATTTAAATAAATGAATGATAACTGTTTTATCTAAAACGTCTCTTTTGAGCCGTTTATCTATTATTATGACTGTGCTCCATGAAGTAATACCCCAACCTTAATTCCGCTGCGTATACCGAATTTGGGGGTGTTACAGATTGGTATCAGAGCCATAGTTATAGAGAACGGAATACAAAACCGAAACTATAACTCTTTTTCACACTTAAATAAAGTCCTCCGTGCCACTACACCGTTCAGACATTATTTATGCATGTTTATACTGATTATTTATACATATAAAGAGATATTCATAATTACCGGGTTGTTACAGAGTTATGTCTTCCCCTATCCCTTATATTATTATCTTATCTGATACTGAGTCCGAAGAGACCATTCCTTCCACGGATCGTTAGTTCATTCTCCAAAGACCCACCGCGCTATGGAAGATATGGAGTTTGATCCTTTAGAAGAGCCATCTAAGACATCACTTCCGTGACACTCACCACCACCTCCACATCCATACATGTTACCCACGTATGTACCACCTTCAACTACACCACCTCCACCTTTAGCTCTGGACTTTACTCCCGTCACGACCATATGAACTCGGAGAGGAGGCTAGGACCATCATTGCTAGGTACAATGGCTTACAATCACCTACTCCGGATATCCTACGCCACCACGGATATTCGAGATTGGAGAAAGTTCATAGCGACAAGGACGGACCGCCCACCATCCTCACACTATTGGCGCGCTTGGAAAGACATGAGGAGCGATTAATCGCCTTAGGCCATCTAGATAAGTTACCTCGGGGCGCATCAAGTCACTTGAGAATTCGGTGGAGGAGTTAGTTTCTAAGAAAGCAACTATGCGGCGGGAGATAGATATTTTGAGCACCGAATGCGGGAGACTCGTGAAAGGGCAGATAATCTGGAGGAACATCACGGGCGAACCAGCCAACACATACCACTACTATATGACAATGACGTGATGATGTCAGAAGCAATGATGATGCAAAGTGATGACTTAGTGATGGCTTACTCTAGGATTACCACATTAGAGGCAGTAGTGGTAGATATCCAGGCCCGATACCAGGAGTATATACAAGTCCTTCTCAGCATGATCATAGAGCTGGAGAGTCGTCGCGAAGAAGCCCTTGGTAGCCATTAGAGTAGGTCCTTATCTAACAGTTTTGGTATGATATCCTAGCCACGGCATGTGGCATAAATATGACACTTGTAATATTTTGTTATATGACAAAATTTGCGAGTTGTTTATGACTATATATGGTTTTGATATTATGCTGTGTTATGATATCGATTGATGTGGACCAGGGTGAATCACTTTACCGTGTGATAGTATTCGAGCATGATATGATCATATGATTCTTATATTTCTATGATTTCAATGCGTATACCTTGTTAACATAACATGGTCATTCTAAACATATATTTTCTTGTGGCATTAATAGAAATATGGCTCAAACAAGAAATTCCACCGGAACACCAAAGACCGCCATGTCCCAAGTCGATATCCAAAACTAGTTGCGAGGTGTGTCATGCGGCACTCGAGAGAGAAGCGACAACCATGGCCCGCTCTGAAGCACTAGCAGCCTAACGGAGAAAGCGAGGCAGCTATATCTCGCAGGTGTACTTACAAAGATTTCATGAGCGTAAGCCAACCTTTTCAAAGGAATGAAGAGCAACGAGTTGGCTCATTGGTTTGAACGAACGAGGCGGTATTCATGAGGAGCGGTTGTCGATGATTGCAAGGTCACTTTTGCTACGGGGACTCTATTGGATGATGCCCTATCTTGGTGGAATGTTTACGCCCAAACTATGGGTGTTGAAGCGACCTATCAACTCGCTGGTGACTTCAAGAAGATGATGCTAAAGAAGTACCGTCCTCGCACCGAGATTAAGAAGTTGGAGGATGAGTTTCACCACCGGTGGTGATAGGAATCGACCTCAAGACCTACAACCGGAGGTTTCGAGAACCGCAATGCTATGCCCAAGTGTAGTGCACGATCTCGAGAAGACGTTGGAGAAGTACATCAAGGCTTACCCGCGATGTCGAGGGTAATGTCACCTCATCAAAACCCCAACCACTAGAGGAAGCAATTTCTATTGCTCGGACATTAATGGATCGGGAAGTCAAGCGTGGTTTCACCCAAGGGGTAATGATCACAAAGGAAGCTTGATGACAAAAGAACCACCCACCATCACAACAACTACCCCAACAATAATACCTACTACAACAACAACAACCAAAACAACAACCATCGTTACCAGCAGAACCGAGGCGAAACGCCAAAGCTTATGTAGCCGCTTTCTTTGGAGGCAATGGATATCTTTGAAACACGCCTTATGCAACCAATGCAAGATGCATCACAATGGACCATGCTTTATTAAGTGCGGAAAGTGTCAAAGAACCGCCACAAAACCGAGATCATAGGGCCTCGGTGCTAATTTGCGACTGTAGAAGTGATATGCCACGGATGTGGTGAGAAAGGACATTACAAAATCGATGTCCCAAACGGAATGGCAACCAAAACAACCCGGCCCGTGCAAGAGCTTACGTGCTAGGAGATGCAAACACTCAGCACAACCCGGATGTGGTCACGGGTATGTTTTCTCTCAATCGACATTTAGCTAAAGTATTGTTTGATACTGTAGCCGATAAAAGCTTTATATTACTTTCGCTTCCTTACTTAAACTCACCCGACTGCCTTAGACAATTACCATACCCTAAGTTTTTTCCACGTATCCTATAATCTAATCTACAAACTTTATTCCGAGCTATTCCGTTATCACCCCAGAAAATTGATAATATGTCACTCTACCAACTATTTACTACCGCTAGGCGAACCAATCTTTCTTGCTACTTTGAAAAGTTGTCTAGGATTCCATTTTAGAAAAGCAAAACGTTGAACACCATCTAAAACTTTTGAGAAATATGATACTACTTTGACTGAATCAAGCATCACATCATTTTTCCTTAATTATACATAGCCTGATCACCTATGTCTAATTTAGGAAGAATCATGTCATGAAAGAAACAGTCATCTTCACAGATTTCCTAATAACAATCTTTCAAAAGCAAAACTTAAACGTAAAACTATTCAAACACATCCTTCTAATCAACGCTCCATGGATATCCACACTTTTCCCACACCATAACCAACAACCGAGTGAATCTCGAGGACGAGATTCCATTTAAGGAGGGGAGACTGTAACCACCGGTAAAAATCCACCTTTATACTAATAATAATTCATTTTCTACGTACAATTTTTTTTTATTATTTGATTACTACAAATAGATAATATGCCGTACACACAAACTGCTCTCTTGCATAGTCAATGCCTTTGTTATACACACTCTTAAGTGACAATGGAAGTCTCACAACAGTGTCATGCTTGAAACTTCTCGACATGGTCACCCATGTCAGTTGTGTCCTCACACAAGATACGGAATGTTTGGTATAAGGTATCCTTATATCATTAGCGTCATTTCCAATAAAATGTCACAAGTAAATTAGGGTTTTCTTAAAGTTTTATAACAATTTCGATACTACGTCATAAACCCTAATGTACAAAACATTAAACTTAATGTACAAATTTAAAGCATAAAACCTTAACTCTAGGGCATTTCCCGATTAAAACCCTAATATGCAAATCTTATGATTTTATGTAAATAAAATCACGAATTAAAAATTAAAGATATATACGAAACATTTACCAACTTCCAAGGTACAAGTTTATTAAACCAATGTACAAGTCATTAATGCATAAGAGTATTCATTTAATATAAAATTCATTATAAACCTTGGTGTACTTAATTTTAAGCACATTGTACAAACCTTTCAAGCACAAGTCTTAAAAATATATATTTTTAGTAAGTACAACTAAACAATGCTAATGTACAAATATTAAAGCACCAAACTTAAGCCTTTACTATTATTTATTTACATGTAAAATTACTTAAACAAGTATTTCTCAAAATAAATTAGTAACCTAACTAGAAACTTATACCATTTACATCTTATGTACAACAATGCAAGCCCTAGTTACTACCCACTAAAGCCTACGCCCCCCCCCTAATTACCCTAGTTAAAATGAAACTAACTAGTTACACTTTAGTTACTTAATGTCACTTGTATAAAACCTAGCCACAAACTACTTACTTGAACATAATTTTTACACATCATCCTTTTACTTTGAAATTTTACCATGGTCAAACATTAGGGGCATAGTTCATGGTTGTAAAATAAGCCACCCCACACCATCTTTAGCTTCACCACATGCATCCTCCATTTGGGTTAGCTACACATCACCTTGTCTCCTTTTGCAAGACAAGGTGACTTAACACCTGAAGATTCATGCATTTCCTCTCCTATATATCGCCCATATACTTGCCTTTTGAGTCCCATGCAAACACACACATGATACCATATTACCTATATATCTTACGCCCCATATAACCACTCATATACTCACAAATATTCTGAAATTAAGACCCTAGTTAGTATTAAGCTAGAGCTTGGAAGGTGTGAAGTAACTTGGTGATCTTTAGCAGCCATATAGGCGTTTACTTGAGATACACAACTCACAAGCTTGTAAGTACATTCACACTCTTTTCTTTAGTCATTTTAAACATTCAATAAAACATCTAAGTAACTATAGACTTGTGTCATGTGGAAAAACAAAGCCAAAAATACTTTTTATAAGTTTCTGTAATCTTTCTGTAACTGTTGCGCTCCATAGACAAACACCTATTTGGAATGCGTTTTACTTAAATGTTAGAACATGTTAGGAGTCTATTTAACAAGCAAAATAAACATCTAATCTAGTTATCAACACCCTATAGGTTTATACTACACAAATCGCAAGTTTTATTTTTCTCCTACTGAATTTACGCCAAAAACAGGCCTTACCCCCCTTATTGCCCCGCATTTATCTACTTCATGCTAGAGGTATTAGGGTAAAGCAAGGTACCGTTGTAAAGCCCACAGGATACTACAAAAGCTCCCATGACCGGTTAAAAAGCCTAGTCGTTATCTTTAAAAGCGACCATCATTTTTGTCAAAAGTCCTAAATGCCAAAAAGCTTTTACAATAAATACATGGGAAAACATGGGATTTTGATAAATTTGGTTAGGAATTGTATGAGAAACATTAGAAATGGGTGAAACAATATTTCACAAGGTCGCATGCAAAGGTATAGTTTAAAGCGAACTTTTCATAAACGCGTCGTGGCGAGGGCCATATTAGTGGACTTGTATCTTTCTAATCAAAGACGACTAGGACATGAGGCTTATGCCATTTAAAAGAGCTTACAACATAGTGTTTGAAGGGTCAAATCTGTTGTAGAAACCTTAGCTGGTCTAGTGTAAAACACCGCCTCTTTTAGCCCGTTATTGCCCAAAACAACAAAAAGCATAAAACCCCTACTTTGTTAAATCATTGCGACCAAACCGTAAGAGTTTAAGATCTCTAGTTTGAACCATTAGAAAGACCACCGGACATACTCTTGAAAGGATCAAGAACATAGTAAAAACCTATTAAGGTCTCGTTTTTATACACCCGTACTTTTAGCCACTAAGGCCGAAAACAAGTAAAAATTCCTTATAAAATCTTAAGCATAAAGATGATAATTTTTGTAAAATAAAGTTTTCTTGGACTAAAAATGTAATTTATGTGAAGTTAAATATATAAGGACTGATTTTGTCAATAACCCATAGTTGAGGGTTTAAAGTGTCATTTTTGAAAGTACAAGGGTAAAAACTGTAAATATTTAAAATTGTAAAATATAATATTTTAGAAACAAAATTTATTTAACAACTTTGGTTTTGATAAAACTTATTATTAATCATTTAAGTCATAATAATAAGTATGATAAGTATATTAAATTTTGTAGAGACTTCATGTTATCCTTTGAACATTTCCGTCGCATAGACTTGAATACTAATACTAAATACATGATATACTAAATCGGTCAAGAGTCGGAGCGGTTTGTTCATATTATCTAATTTGTTTTCCATCCGGACTACAATAACACCGAGGTGAGTTCATAGTCCCACTTTTACATAATTGTTTTCAAAACTTGTGGGAGATACATGCTACAAAACCGAACACAAGTATTTTTCTATGCTATACCTACACCGATTGCTATTGCTTAAGTTACTTACTATTGCCACTAAAAGTCCCTCATATCATGAACCATTAATCACTTGCGAGTGAACGCGAATATCGTGAATAGATCTATTGGCAGTTGACGCCCCATTTGTGTTAGCCGGATAGGTAACCAAATGCACGTTATTTGAGAATACTAGGAGAATGGCAAACTCCTACTCGAGGGCCTTGTTACTTACATCATCTCTATGATGTCCGTAACTTACATCATTAGTTCATTACTATGATGCCGTACTGTTAAGGTTTGCGTTCATGAGACTTAAGGCAATATACACTATGTTGCAATGATACAAATGCTGCAACTACTGAATATACTGTACTGCAATATTACTGATTTTACTACTACTTATCTTGTGTTCAACTGATTATTATACAAACACTATGGATTCACTCAACCTTTGTGTTGACTTTTTAGCATGTTTTATCTCGTGAAACTAGAGTACGATCGGCGCGGAGTGGCTATGGACTTTCTTATAAAAAGGGCGTCCATTTTGTTATCATTCACAAGAATAAAACTATGTATTTCCGTATTTCCTTTGGGACCTTTATTTTGTAAAACTCGATTTAAATAAATGAATGATAATCGTTTATCTAAAATCTATTATTATGATCTGTGCTCTGAAGTAATACTTTTGAGCCGTTTATCTATTATTATTGCCTCAAAGAAGAAACAGTTCCTCTTCATCCAAAGCGGCACCATTATCCCGAGCTCCATGAAATCGTAATACCTTGCAATGTGTCCTCACCACCTTAATTCGGCTTAGCTTGACCTTGATTACCATTCCTTCCATGATTCGAATTCTACCACTCCACCTCTTCCCCGGGTGTTACATCCTCCCATCTTTAACAAAGAGCTTGATTGTGTGGGTTAGATCTTTTTGAGTTCAAATTGAATGTTAGGCATAGTCATTCGATGTTCCTCATATCATTCACCGACTTATGAAATCTCACATAGTACTCATAGACACTCTCATCTGGTTTCATCTTGAAGTGTTCAAATTAAGTCATAGACTTGTGATTCTCTGTCTTCCATAGTTAATTTAGAACACGAGAGAAGCATCTTGACATTATCCCATACCGCTTTGCATCGGTGTTGTGATTGATCGACTTGTAGATGTCTTTAGGAAGACCTTGAAGAACAATGTTAGAAGCCACGATATCGTCAAATCTCTTTTCTCCTTATCATCAAGCTCATCATACATTTTTGGTCCATCCATTCCGTAAATCGAGTTCCATCTTCAAGCGATATCAAGTACATCTCTAGTCGTCTCAACCCGACGGTCCTTCATCAATGGATTTGAGAATGTTGACTCCATTTTCCTTTCCAAGACAAGACAATCTAATTCGTTGAGCCCAAGAGTCGTAGTCGGTTCTATCAAGCATGGGTGGGCAGTATCTCAACCACCGCTTGAACATCCTCGCAACAATGGAGATGATAATAGGAACGTTTGTAGACATGTTTCAAGCTCTACGGATTTTGCAATTCTTTGATTAAACCGAAATTGATTCTTTCACGGATTTTACTAAAACAAAAGAACAACCGTAAGAATGTAACACGAAGAAGAAAAAGGTCTAAATGAACAAGTCGCTAAACACACAACTCGCATATGCAACAACTCGCAACACACTCAACTCGCTTAATTAATCAAGTCGCTAAATAGCCAACTCGCTTTAGTCTCAACTCGCAACACAATCAACTCGCTTGAACACTAAGTCGCAAGTTAACTCGCTAACGTTACAACTCGCTAAGTAGCAAGTCGCTTAGATCTCAAGTCGCTTAAAGAAAAAACTCGCTAGAACCCAGTAGCATGAATATCAACTCGCTAAACAAACTAAGTCGCATGTACCAACTCGCATTAAATAACAAAGCAACTCGCTTTGAAGAAACACAAGTCCGAGACACAACTCGCTTAGTCCTTTTTCACAAATAACCACTTTATCAATCCAAAACAACCAAACCACAATGATTTAAGCCTTCCAATTCAAAACATAAACACTTATGATGATCCTAAACACAAAAGTACAAGCAAAATTCAAGCTTTACCACTAGAATTTGTTCAAATGAATCAAACTCTCCTAAACCCTTAATACACCAAAAACCTTATGAAATCCACCAAACCAAAGAGCATGAAAGATGAGTGATCAAACCATGGCTCTTGATACCAATTGTAGGATATTGGATTTCACAAAACACTCTAAACCATGATCAAAGTAGGCGTATAAGTATGTTAGAGAGAAATTTCTAGTGAGAGAAAGGAAGAGAGTTGGGAACTATAGTGAGAAAGAAAATAATATTATGAGCTCCAACTCTCTACCTTGGAAGGTAGAGATTATTTATAGTCTTACAATAAAACGCCACACAACGTGTGGATCGTGCATACAGGTGGGTAAAGACCGTCCGTCCTCCACGGTGTTACTTACCTAAATACTACTTGACTTAAAAGAACTACGACTCTGAGCTTTCTAACGATTACATATACTTGAGGTGACCGACTCTTTAATACCTGGAATTTCTAATTCCTAACAAAAACAACACTTAATATTGCTAAACTAAAAGCAATAGTTATTACTGCTGAGGCAAAAACAGTGGTTAATGCCGTTAAGGGAAACTATGTTCATGTTGTTAAGGCCTCAACTTGTTGGGTTTGGAAACCAAAGATTAAATTATCATACCATGTTTTCAGACATAACAGTGCATCAATCACCTTAAAGAAAATTGACGATGTTGATACACAAAGCAGATCCAAGTCGATGTGGCTTGGATCCCAAAATTTGCTTATTTTCTTACCTTATGTGCGGGGTAATCCACAACCGAATTCTGGGATCAACTTGCGGTGGATGCTCTAGGCACATGACGAGGAACATGTCATATCTTCTTGATTTTGAGAAGATTGATGGAGGATATGTTGCCTTTGGAGGAAATCACAAAGGAGGAAAGATAACGGAAAGGTACCATTAAGATGGTACATTGGACTTTGAAAATGTGTATTTTATAGAAGAGCTTAAGTTTAATCTCTTTAGTGTCTCCCAAGCATAATTAATGCAATAACTATATGAAGCATGCCAAGATAACTACTAATGTTATTTTAGAACCTAAGAAGCGTACTACGTTTATAGGTTATCGTTAGAAACTTTCGACTTCTCGATACATTATGTCATCATATCCTATTGCGATCACTACAGTGAGTTCGTAGCCATATTCTTACTCGTTTAATTGGTTTATAAACTCTTTAGGGAAGATACATGCTTAATTACCTTCAAATACTTTCCACTGTGCTAAATCGCTTTGTTTCAATAACTTATGTGCTGAATCACTATTTTAAAGGCTTTATGTTGTGATGCATTATTATCATGTTTGGTCAATATGTGCGTTCTAATATATACCCTACTGCGTGACTATTACTATGTAATATTTATAGTGCGATTGCAAGATTTTAGGATATATTAAGAGTAATCTTTGGGAAGTGGCACCCAATACATCTTTGGGAAGTGGCACCAAGCACATATTTGGGAAATGGCATCTAGTACACTCTGGGAAGTGGCACCAAGTATGTATGGTTTGTGTGCATAAGGCTTTGTCGCTACAATTGTGTGATTTCATTTAAGTGCTCGTATTTGTACATCTTGCTCACTAATATCCTATACAATATAACGTACATGAGTTTTGTACTTATATTTATTAATATAAACCTATGAGCTCACCAACCTTTGTGTTGACACTTTTTAGCATATTTATCTCATGTCAGTAAGACGACAGCCGGTGCATGGAGTATAGATTCGCATGTCATGTTTTGAAGGCTTATGCTTTTATCATTTACCATTCGATATGTTATAATACACTTATGTATTATACTATGGAACCTCTTGTTTGTAACTCGATAATATTATTCGAATGGTAACTTTTCACAACGTCTCATTTAGAGTCGTTTTCTATAGCTTGTATTGTGTTCTAATAGGTAATACCTTTTGGGGTGTTACAATGAGTGGCGATGTGGTAAAAGCCCATTGGGCCAACACACTCCATGAAAGCGCGTACATCCGATAACATGTAGACACCCGTATAAATGACGTCAACATGGCGTCATGTACAGTGAAAGGGCGGGATGCGAGCCGCCCACGTCAAGTCAACCAAATTCAAATCTCTTCCAAAAGATTCTCTTGCATTTCCACACAAACAATTAATGCTACTTAACCTAGTATAACTCAAACGCCGCCTAGAAAAGGTTCTTGACATTTTGCAATAATTACATGCCTCGTTGGCTACTGAACTGGAATCGTGTCGGTGGGGGACTTCGTCATCGACTGAAAATGTGATCGTAATGTTTATTATTATAAGTCCATCACCATACCATCGATCATGATATAATACTAGACGGGGACTTGATAGCGTATCAAGTGATGGGCCAAGCCCACTAATTATATGCAAAGTCAAGCTCATTACCAAACACGTAATAAGGCTCATAATCAACACTTGATAAGCCCGACTACACTCCCAAGCTACACCTATCCTAGGCGAGCATCTCGGGACATGTAACACACATGAGACAATTGTCTCCCAACTATCACTAACGGCCAAAATGTACCATCTTACATATGGCAATGGAAGACACACAAGCAAG
Organism: Chrysanthemum lavandulifolium; assembly: GCA_022545495.1. Lineage (NCBI taxonomy): Eukaryota > Viridiplantae > Streptophyta > Magnoliopsida > Asterales > Asteraceae > Chrysanthemum > Chrysanthemum lavandulifolium. Next base: position 214,579,993 of record CM040242.1, read on the forward strand.
AATGTTGGAGACAGGCACAACCTAGTACGAGCTAAGGACGAGCTGCCACATATCTTGCTTGTTTAATTGTTGGATGATCAACACCTGGCATGTCTACAACCGTTGATCATCCACATAAGGTTTATCTTTAAACCCTAAATGCCTCTCTATAAATTGAAGGCATCTCACACATAAAAGAGAGCCGACTTCTCTACACACTCATATTATTTCGCACACTAAAACACACATTTACATGGTTTGTTTGAGTGTTACCAAAACTCTTGATTTTAATCATAATCTTTGGGTCCTTATTGTTCAACACAAGAAACCGACAACACAACCATCTCAACCTAATCCTAATCACGTTTTACATCTCATATGTAAAAAAATATCATTATAAATAAGTTATAAGATATTCTTATTGACTTGACAAAGTTTATATCATTAAAGATGAAAGTTTTTATTAGTGGTTGGTTATAAAAGTATGAGTTGTCCATGAAAGACTCGTAAAGATGCAAATTCAAAATCGTTTCGTGTTTTTGAAATCTAAATGAAAGCTTACTCATGTGTACTATACTCATGAGTATGATTCATTGCTTTTGATCCACAGGCGAATATATCTAGAGAAGTTTCGAATGTTTTATCACTTGGTTTGCAATCAAAGGGTTTTATCCTTTTATTATTAATAAAGGAAACAATGTAGCATCTATAGTAATTAACGAGTGTTGAAAAACCCGCGCGATGCAGCGGGATTGCTTAAAGGACTTACTTTGCAACGACACTTAAACCTCAGGGGCTGTTTTTGTCAAGTTGCGAAACTTTGTATTTAATGTTAAAGGACTTACTTTGCGGCACCACTTGAACCTCGAGGGTTTGTTTTCCAAATTGTCAAAGTTTGCATTAAATGCATGTATTTTGGGGCAAAAGTTCCCGCTTTTAGTAATTAACGAGTGTTGGAAAACCCGCGATCGTGGGATTGCTAAAGGACTTACTTTGCAACGATATTTAAACCTCGGGGTTGTTTTGCCAAGTTGCGAAAGATTATTAATGTTAAAGGACTTACTTTAACGACACTTGAACCTCGAGGGTTTTTTCGCTAAGTTGGCAAAGTTTGCATTTAATGCCATGTTTTGCAAAAGTTTGGTCCTACCTTTTAGTATATACGAGTGTTGGAAAACCCGCGATCTGTTGGGATTGCTAAAGGATTTACTTTGCAACGACATTTAAACCTCGGGGTTGTTTTTGCCAAGTTCACGAAAGATTATTAATGTCAAAGGACTTACTTGCGACGACACTTGAACCTCGAAATTTGTTTTAATTTGGCAAAGTTTGCATTAAATGCATGTTTTGCACAATCTTAGCTCCAGCGGGATTGGCCTTAAAGGACTTACTTTGTAGCGACACTTAAACCTTAGGGACTAATTTTGCCAAGTTGCTAAATTTTACAGGACTTACTTTGCAACGACACTTAAACCTTAGGGACTATTTTTGCCAAATTGCTAAAGATAGCAATTAATGCCGAGGACTTGTTTCATGACGACACTTGGACCTCGAAATTATTTTGCCAATTTGCCAAAGTTGGCATTAAATGCGGTTTGGGTTCTTGTTTTCCTCCCCGCCTAATAGTATATATACGAGTAGAAACCCGCGACGCAATGGATTGGCTCAGGACTTATTTTGTATGCGACACTTAAACTTGAGGGCTTGTGAAACTTTGCATTTAATGTTCTGACTTACTTTACAACGATACTTAAACCTCGGGGACCGTTTTGCAAGTTATGAAACTTTGCATTTAATGTTTGGACTTAGTTTGCGATGACCTAAAAGCGCGAGGCTATTCTTGCCAAGTTAAAAACTTCTGATAAATCGCGTGACACGTGTCGTGTCGCATCGAATCCCCGCCTTTTAGTTATATGTATAATATATAATAATAATAATAATAATATCTATGCTTACAATACCTCTTAATCTCGATGGTTTAACTTTCATTTTCCACATGACAATTTTATACATTTAGTTTGACTTTCTCGATACGTTGTCATCTTACAAGAGACTCTTTACACTAAACCATTTTAATATTGTCATTGAAATGACTAAACCTATCGTTATTTATGATAATTTGACACCTTGTTGTTGCCTAGTATTTCTCAGACTAAGACATGTAACCTTGGCGATTATGATTTCAATATTATAATTATCATTTAGCATATATAAATGTTCTCATTGTTTAGTTCCATTCTATAGACAATAACAATACAAAGTCATCTCTTAGAAGACTGGGTGTGACAATGTCGACATTTACATTATGCTAGCGTGGCTTGCAGCGTTATCGCGTTATAACACCGCCCAAGTCATTTTCCAATGCCATTGGATGTGTCGTTGATAGAACAACGGGTGTTGGTTTGGTTTTGTTTGAATAAAGTAGCTTTTGGCTTATGCCAACGGTTTAAAATCTATTTTATTGTTTATTTAATCCCTTTCTATATATTATACCCATTTAATCAAATTTCACAATTTTTTTTTTTTTTTACAAAAAACATATACTCTTTACCAAAAAAATAGCTATTAACATCTATTTTTCAAACCTTCCAACAAAATCACAATTTATATACACTTTCACATACATTTTCATCAACTCTTTTATATTTCAAACACTTTTAATATGTATAAAATCTTATGGCATGTTCATTTTCATATACTGTCGATGAAATCAAAGCTGATGTTCAGAAACTAATTGATAAAGGTAAGTTTGACATCACACAAACAACTAAAATGATAAGAGAAACGTATACGCGGAATGCAAAAATATTCTGCAAAGTAAAACAAGCTTTAATAGACATTTTTTTAGAAGGCGAAGCTTGAAAATATTGTGAGGTGAAATATGATTTGTTTAAAATGACGGGAACAATACAAGATAACATTAGTGCTAAAGTTAGATGGATACATTCAAAAAACAAATAAGATGTTTGTGTTTTTCTTATCGTATTGTTTTTTAAATGTATTGTAAGTTTTATTTTTATTTAATGAATGAAAAATAAATGTGAAAAAATGGAAAGAAAAATAAATATAGTAGGTCCAAAAAAAATGGTGTTATAGGTGTTAGAGCAGACGGTAAGGCTTCAAAAAACACGCCAAATGCAGCCCAAATTTAAAAGAACCAATGGCATGCCAACATTGTACTGTACCAACACGCCAATAAGATCTTGAATGAATTTGAGCTAATTGAATAGCTCACGCCAAAAGGTATAATTGTGTGTTTTTGTTTTTGTTTTTTATTGTGAGTGAGTGGATATTTTTAGTGGGGTATTTTGTGGGACCCATAATATGTTGGTAGTGTGTTATGAGGGAGGTGTTTTGGTTATTGGTGTGTTATTATGGAGGTGATGAGGTGACGCTGAGGTGGCGTACCAATAACGTGTTAAAGGTTCTTCCCTCACCTTGTGCTCTTAATATTAAAAGTGAGAATGATAATATAATGCTAATGTTATAACTTTTTTTTGATGTACACCCATGCTCTTATACACATAATTACAACACTTCCATAATTGTATTTGAACAAATACACTTACATACCAAAAGTACATGTTTAAAAGATCATCTGAAATTAATTACTACGTATTTGTTAAAACAAGTTTATATTCCCAGTAAATAATATAACAAAACTACTACTCCTTCGTACAAAATTATTGTCGTCATGACAAAATTCATCGAGTTTAATAAAAGTGGGAATTGCCAGATTTTCTACCACACATAAGGAATATTCTCACTAAATTCCATATTTATTACTAAAATGGAAGGTGGACAATTTTTTCGAGACAACCCAAAAGGAATATGACTATTAATTTGAGACGGAGAAAGACTATAGTACTCCGTAAATTAGTAATCCAATTGGTTAAAGAATATACCTTTTGTACATAAACTACCTACTATTGTCATTAAATCAGCTAATCATACCCAACTTAACAAGCGCGTGTGAGCCACGCACATCTTATAAATCGAATCACAGCTTACCATAGTCAGCTCACGCAACCACATAGCGCGTGACAGACATATTAACACATCCACCGTCTTAAACCCTGTATATATAGAGACATAAAGTCATCAATCTCTAGAGAGAAAAAAAAGACAAAAAAACAAATTATAACAACAAAAAAACCATCGCCGGAGATGGGTAGTAATAGGCTCCGGCGAGAACCTACCAACGCCGACATTTTTATCGGCGTTGTTGGGATATTCTTATTCCTCTCTCTCCCGTTTGTTGTTGTCGGAATACGTTCTTTTCCGACAACAACATCAACAAGAGACATGTTAATGTCCCAGGATAAGCTCCTAGGATTCACTGAAGCCCCAGAATATCGGAACGGCGTAGAATGTTCAAACAATACAATCCACGTGGCAATGACACTTGACTCAGAATACCTCCGCGGATCAGTCGCCGCAATCCACTCGGTCCTCCGTCACGCGTCTTGTCCTGAAAACGTGTACTTCCACGTCATCACTGCTGAGTTCGACCCAGCTAGTCCACGCGTCCTCACGCGCCTCATTCGCAACACTTTCCCTTCACTAACATTCAAGCTTTACATCTTCCGTGAAGACACTGTCTTAAACTTAATCTCCTCGTCCATCCGGGTCGCGTTAGAAAACCCGTTAAACTACGCGAGAAACTATTTAGGCGAGATACTTGACCCGGATGTGACCCGGGTCATATATCTCGACTCGGATGTCGTCTTAGTAGACGATATCCAAAAGCTATGGAGCATTGAGTTAAAAAACAACCGGGTCATCGGGGCCCCGGAGTATTGCCACGCCAACTTTACCAAATACTTTACGGACACATTTTGGTCCGACCCGGTAATGTCACGGGTATTCGAGTCCAAACCAAAACGCCCGTGTTATTTTAACACGGGTGTGATGGTAATGGACATGGGTAAATTTAGAAAAGGGAACTATAGAAAAAAGATAGAAAAATGGATGGAGATACAAAGGAAGAAAAGGATATATGACTTGGGTTCATTGCCACCTTTTTTACTAGTGTTTGGAGGTGAGATTGAGCCAATAGACCATAGATGGAACCAACATGGGCTAGGTGGGGACAATGTGAAAGGCAGCTGTAGGTCATTGCATTCAGGTCCGGTCAGTTTGTTGCATTGGAGTGGTAAAGGGAAGCCATGGGTCAGGTTAGATGAACGGAGACCATGTCCATTGGATTATCTTTGGCAACCATATGATTTGCATCATCTCAAGAACCAACATCAGCCGTTGGATTCATTCATTTTTTAATTTTATTTTCTCATTTTTTTATGTAATTTTTGGTGGACATGAGATTCTTTGAAACCTTATTGTGTACAGAAGAAGAAATACATACAAATTTTATTGATTTTGATGAAGGTCTTTTTCATTTGTGATATGTCACTACAAATTTTGGAATGCTCTTTGACATGTTTGGATTGTTGTGTTGATATTATGTTTGTTACATTATTTAAGGAAATGATATATTGTTGTGATATTGTAGTTGGTTTTGGTCATATTGACATCTATATTGAGATTGTTTTGGTCTATGCCATATTTGGTTGTTGTACTCAACCGATTTGTTTACAAGTCAACACTATCAACAATGATTACAAGGTTTAACCGTCGTTCAAATGCAAAAAAACAAACCAAACAAAAGTTTGCAAATTCATGTTTTTTTAAAAGGCAAAATTTTTGTTAAGAAAACGTCAAAAACTACGAGAAAAGCCTAGCAAAACTAAGAAACAAAGCCTAAAACGGCCCTTAACAAAACCATAAGCACCATAAGGAGTATCACCTATTTTTGACGGACTAGTTAGGAACCAGTCGAGCACTGTCTACGAATTCATGTTATAAAAGATATGAAGTTTCCGAAACTCTTATTATAATTTATCGACATTTTATATCAAATACTAGCATATAGCCCTATACGATAATGAAATAACACTCAACAAAAAGTTTTGTGTGTCATTTCATAATATGAGATGATTTAAATACTCCAGTTTTTATAACACATTTCAAAATACAAATACAATAAATATCTTGTAATATATGCACAAGTATTTATGACATGAAATAAAATATTTTCATAATGTTTTACTCAAAATAAAAAGGCATGTACCTCCTCCAAAACCAAAAGCCTATTTCCATGGCTTTTGAATCACAACAAAGGTTAATAAATTAAAGGCTTACTTTGAAACTCTCCATGGTTAATGTAATAAATGGATTTTGAAATAGGTGCATCATGTGATTATATTAAACTAAAGTTCTATGGATGTCATCTTCTTCTTTTTTATAAAACCGTGCTCATCAATTAACCAAAATATTAAAGTTCATAATTATGTAAAAAAAAATCCTACACATTACCTATAGATTTATAGGAGTATTTGGACAATAGATCTATATTAGAAATCATATTATAAACACTTACCTTTTGGCCACTCCTTCCATGAAAGTATTTTTATACTGGTATTATGTTATTGGCGCCATTGACTTCAAGATGCGTGCTTCCCCATATCACCATTACTTTTAAGCCTTAAACTTCAAGCAATTGACTACATTCATTAATGTCCTATTAACCTTGTTTTATATATGAAAAATGTGAAATAGGAGCTTTATATTTTTCCTTAACCAAATCAATTACAAAATACAAAGTGATAACAACTTCGTGATTGTTCAATAATGCGTAATTTTCCTTTTCTTTTCAAATTACAAGGCAGAGCATAAAAATAGTAATTAAGTTGTCAAACACAGTTTTTTTTTTTTTTTTTTTTGTAATAGAAATATACTCAAACATTAAGAAATGATCAAGTCCATGTGCCATAGTTGTCAAGAGCCACATGACATATAGTCCAACTTCTATTGGTTGTTCAATTATTTTTAATCTCTTTTAGTATAAAAAGTGGCTTCTTCTTTTTATATTAGTAGTCAAATGTGTTGAATTTAACCTCAAGATTAACAAAACAGTTAATGCATATTCGTCGATATATGATTGAATTGAAGTTGGCCTTTTTGAAGCAATGTAGGGTGCGTTTGATACCACTATCATCAATCACAATGATTATCATTCTGAAATGTTTGATTCTGAGAATGAAAATTATCGTTTGATCCCATAGACTACATGGGAGGGAGTAGGCATCTTTTCAAAATCATTCATGTGGGACCTACCACTAACATATGAAAACCATATGTCTTTCTAAAAAAAACATGTGATAACCATACCCTAAAGATTACACCAAACAATAAAAATGGAATCGGTATTCTCAATCCCATACTACCCTTTAATCAATGTCATACCGATTGTGATTCCGGATAGCATACCAAACGCGCCCTAAGTAAATCATCCAGTGGATGTAATATTACAAATTTTGACTTTTTAAGCTTATAATGCAAACTTAACCATAACACAAATTAAGAATTACTTTTCATATTAAAGTTGACCTTAACCAGAAGAAAGAATTTGTATGCTTTTTGCGGAATTTTTAGTCTATGGTCCCCTGATGAGTTCATAATAATATACATAATAATATACCAATGGAAACTGGGGATTCCATTGAATCATATTCTAATCATATTATTGCTTTCAAGCAAAGGGAGATGCTTCTCATGTTACAAGCAAGGTATATGGAAATTAATTTTGGTTCCTCTTTTAAGCAAATAGGTGTGATAAATGAAAATCCGATAGAAAAATGTCACATTCACGCCATTTTTACAAAAATAGTATTATCTCGTGCATTAGACATGTCAAATGTGTTTGTGAAACTTTTTTTTTTAGAAATTGTATGAACGTCATTTCTCAATACAAAAATTCCTTATTCATAATTTCACATAATTATCTTTCCCATCTATCCATCCATCATAGATTAGCCGAAAGATAAATTAATGTTCACATAACTAGCATTATTCAATTATAGTAGAAGATTAGTTGATGTTTGATAAGATTACATCAAAGAATAGGTTAGACGGCAAAGCACTTCCACTCGACACATGTTAGAGTCTTGCAAAACGATAATCAATGTTTATACATATTTTAGTTATCATTTTTATTCATCTAAGAATAAATATATACGTAGTAACTTTGTGATTTTAGCTTAATAAGTTATAAGAATTTGCTATTGTTTGTTTATGAGACGCAAACGAAGCTGGAAACAATGATACTCGACGTTGTTGCAAAAAAAAAAAAAATTAATTATTTATTTTTTGTTTTTGTTTATGTCGAATCAGGTGTCGATTAAAGAGATGACTTTTGTTTGTGTCGAATCCGGTGTCAATTCAGAGACGACTTTTGTTGGTGTCGAATCCGGTACAATTCCGAGACGACTTTTGTTGGTGTCGAATCTAGGGTTCTTATTCCCGGCATTTGTTTGGGATACTTTGGGTTATCCTGTTTATTTTAGTTATTGTTTTATTTTGTCTTTTTTAGTTTCTACTCGGTTCGAGCTTTCGCGATTTCGCCTCTCGAGCTGGAGAATAGATAATAAATAGGCCCAAGCCGGTTTGTGGGTTTAGGCGTCTAGGTTTTATTATTATAAATAATGGTGAATAATAAAGTTATACCTACGGGTTTCATTATTCAACATGTCCGATATGAGCGCACACACATTTTGTTATTTGTTTGGATGAGATGAATTCATCGGGTAGATACTATTAGTTACCACTTGTAGAAATCAAAGGCACAATGCAAACTCTTGTTTGAGGCTTGCCAATGGGGTTTTCCTCTTAGGCGAAGCCAAAAAAAGGAGCGAGGTTTATTCCCCTAAGGCGAAAGTTCGAGAAAGGCATACTGCCCGCTTGGATGTCACTGCATGACTCGAATCACTAATTAATAACTGGCCGTTCTAAAAAAAATATATACAGTACAAACAAAGGGTAAAACACTATAAATGTTAAATGAGCTTGTGGGTCACTTATGGGCTAATATGCTAACATCCATCCTCAAACTCACAATGATGCAACGAGAAACATTGAGAGTTTTTCAGTCGAAAAACGATGATGTGGTCCATAGTAGGGGTGGCAATCGAGTCGTGTTTGTGTTAACCTATTTGGGTTCGGCGTGTTGGCGGGTTAGTATAGCCTTTACCCAAACACGACCCATTTATTAATCGTGTCAAGAAACTCAACCCTAACCCGGATATGCATAGACGTGTAACCCATTTCGACCCGTTTAACCCATTTAAGTAAATAGGTCAAGCAATGAATAAAGTTGGTGGTTTGTCGATTTAAATAGTTTAAACGCAAAAAATGATATAAGGATCTAAAATATGATAAGAATAACATCCAAATAACTATGCGACAATTTTCTGAATTACAAGCGTCAATTTTCATGATATCTAACGTATAAAATTATAATTCACTTATACTAAATAAATAACAAAATACATTTAATCCACATCTAACAAAAAACCAGTTATATATTTTATTTTTAAGATCTTATATACTTAAACGGGTTCACGGGTTGACTGTTTAATACTTAATCAACCCAAACACGACCCGTTTATTAAACGGGTTGACATGTTGACCCATTTTGACCCAAACCTATTTATCCTCAACCCAAACTGTTTAACTTTGTGTCGGGTTTAGAGTAAAAATTGCCACCCCTAGTCCATAGTGTGGCTTGGTAATTACATCCGCAATCAGTAAAGTAAAAGGAACAAAGGATATAGAGATAGTCCCAACTCAAGATGATGACGAGTGAAATGATAGTCTATCCCAATATATTTGATACACTCATGAAACACCGAGTTACGCAAAGTCTGAATAACACTACGATTATCACAATGTAACGGAGTAATGGCTCACATTAACACCCACATCTAGCAAACAACCATCGTAACCAAACAATCTCACTAGTAGTTACTGCCATGGTTTAATACTTAGCTTCAATAGAAGATTTAGAAATAACATCTTGTTTCTTACTCTTCCACGAAATAAGAGAATTACCAAGAAATATACAAAACCCTGTAGTTGACTTGTGAGAAACATAATCACCAGCATAATCAAAATTACAATAAGCACACAAGTCCAAGGCAGACGTAGAAGGAAACAAAAGTGTCTGAAACTGAGCCAAACGCTGCAAGTCTCTCCTTTTAACATAAGGATCCAAACTGCACATTTTGGTGGTTCAGTCAATGCTAACTGATCCCACAAGGCTGACATAGCTGAATAAAAATCTTGAATGTTCATATCATTCTGCATAAATGAACTAATATATGTCTCAAGCTGATACTGTTTGGCAAAATTATACTGTGTGTATAATTTTGCAAGATGATCTCACACAGCCTTAGGAGAGTCATATTTTGCCAAGTGAGCCCCTATCGATGCCATGATAGAATTATTACTCCAAGATATAACCTTAAGTTATAGCCTTGGAATTATTAACCTCCAATGTATCCAATAACATCGCCTAATTCTCTACTAACAGTCCATTAACAGGTTTTGTTCGGGTTCCCGAAACATAACTCCACATTGATTTCCCCCACAAAACCTTTTTCATACCATAGCTCTAATATGAATAACTTTACCATCTAACTGAACACTAATGGATTGCTGCAAATCATTTTTAAGAGTAGCCTTGATTACAAAATAACAAGAATCAAATACCAAACCCTAATACGACCAGCCAAATAACCAGAAAGAAACAAACCCTAATAATAAATCGGTAAAGCAGGTGACAGCAAATAACAGTCCAGATAAATCAAAGTACGATCAAACCGAAACAAATACAAAATCAGACTAATTGATTTCCAAATGAAAGTACGATCCACAATACTAACAAGCTTGAGGTTGTGATACCATGTAGAAACCAAAGACATAATGCAAACTCTTATTGAGTTGATTAACAGCTAAGTGCATACAATGAGTATATATAATACATATAAAGGATAAAATCCTAAATGCTAAATGGCCTCATGGGCCACTTATGATATAATATGCTAACACGACCCACAATCAGTACAAAAAAGAATGTTAAGGTGGGTTGTCTATTTTAAGAGACAGACATGAGCCACACACATTTTATGGAGCTGATTTTAACTCGAATTGATATATAGGGTGGTGTTTGAGTTCTTTAAAGAGCAAGGTGAGTAGGGTGTCGTTCGGGTCAATTGGTCAAAGTCGGTCAAAGACGGTAAAAATAATTTACCAAACCGACCTATTTGAACTCGGGTTAGTCGGGTTCGGTCAATTCGGTCGGTCAACTCGGTCGGGTCAATTTGGGTTCGGTCAACCCAAATATAAGTTAAATAGTGAAAAAATTGCCTATTTGTTCTAATTTATATAGAAAATTTCTAAAATAAATATATAAAAATAAAAATCCTTATTCGGTCAAACGGGTTGACCCGAACCCGACTTAACCAAAAACTCAACCCGATACCGACCATATTTAATATTCGGGTTACTCGGGTTGACCGAATAACCCAATTCAATTTCTAACTTCGAGTAACCCGACCGAATATGCTTAGTCGGTTCGGGTCCGGTCGAGTTCGGGTCGAGTCGGGATATTTGACACCCCTATGTGTGAGCATGCATGTTATAACTAAGTTATAGCACCATCACGTTATTGTCTTGCTATATAACATTGCTATAGAGCACAAAATCGGAGAAAACCCTCTCACATATAACCAAGTTAATTAAAGGTTCTTGGGACGACCCACAAGTTTTTGTATTTTACACTTAAAAAAAATAAAAAAACCAGTAACAACACGTTTTGCGGTTAGCGATGGTGCTATAATGTGGAGGAACGGTGTAGTTATAACGGTGTCATAGCACCAAAGAATCACAGGCTACATCAATGGTGCTATAACGGTAGTAGGGATGGCAACAAGGCGTGTTTGGGGCGGGGTGCCCTCCCCGTCCCAAACCATATTACCAAAGTCTTCCCCGAACCCTCCCCGGTCCTCATCGAGGATCTAATCGGGGTGTCCGTCGCCAGAGGCGCACCAAAGATGCTTCCCAAACCCGTATTAGTCGGGATCTTATCGGTGTCTCTGCTAGCGATTCTCGCTCCAAAGCCGCATCATTTCACATTTTTCTTATTATTTTACAACTTTAGCAATAACTTGAAGAATCAAGAATCTATTAATAATCAATTACAAACAAACCTTATTAAGTTTTAAATGATAGTATTATAACAATATTAGAGAAAGATGTTTTTATTAGGTAAATACTAACATGATAGTATATAAATATAAATGTATTTGTATATGTATATATATTATTCGGTTGGGCGGGATATTATTCTCCGCCACCGCCCTAAACCCGATGAAAATCCTTTAAGCCCAAAAACCCGTCCGTAACCCGATAGGCATTCCCTGCCCCGCCTTAGTTAGTTCGTGTTTCGGATTTTTCCGTCGAGTTTTTTTCGGGTATTTTTTCCATCCCTAAACGGTACATGCCCACCACTCTGAGGTTTTCTTTCATATTGTAAGCTTTGAGGTGGTCAGCTAGCACTCACGAGGACTAAAAAGCAGCCCAAAAAACAAACAATGTCTAGCCCAAATTGGAAAAGCAAATAGCAAATTGTATTTACTAGCAGTCTAGCACCTTAATTATAAACTAACATTAATGAATACTTTTTCAAGGGATTGAGATCTCTTATGTTCCATTTGAAGATCAGAGGTTATGTTAATTAGAGTAGTTTTTCTCCACAATGATTAAGTTATAAAATAAAGGTCCCCAATAATAAATTGAGCTTATAAAATAAAGGTCCACAATAATAAATTGATATAGGGACCTAAAAGATGACATAAAGATAAATTACTTGCATTCTATAAGATCGCATGTTTATTTACGACAGCCACCTTTTGCACCCTTTAGTTAAATTCCATTTATCATTTTTCCAATTAATTTATGTTTTTCTTTCAACTCACATAAGCTTCAACATAACCTCTCATATTCAAATGGAACATAAGAGAATCTCAATCATTTTTCATGTCTTCTGTTTAATCTATGGTGTTAACATCTGCGAATTACTATAGTCATAATTTGCATTTTCCATGTTCACATGGAGAAGTTGTAAAATGCTAGCCAGTTAAACATCCATTTGTTGAATACATAACGTCATTACATCGGGTATGAGAGCATTGAGATGTTTAAAAAATATATTTTTGTTTCATTTGTATTGAGTTTTTGTTTCAGTTTTACGTGAAAAAAAAAAAAAAAAAAAAAAAAGCCCTTAATCTTTAACCTCTCGTTTGTTAATAACATTTGAGTTATGTGAGATGATTATCGAGTTGTAAGAAATTCATGTATAGTGAACACAAATTTATAAGATAAAATTTTATAAATTAATGATGTTTTGACATGACATACTTATAAATCTCTAAATAAATCTTTATATAAGTTTATTATTTTGGATGCCCTAAACTCCGTATCTTTTACATAAAATGAAGCTCATTCAGATGGTTATGTTATTAGATGAGTCAGCAGATAACAACGGTATTTTATAATGCGAAAATAGTTGTAGTGATAAGAAAAAGTTTATCGTTCTAAACGAAAATAATAAAAGTTCAAGAATTGGGATTAAACACTATTTAAACCGAATGAAAATAATATGGCGTTATAAACAAAAGTAATAATAGAAGTTTATGAATTTCATATATAGTTTTCTTAGTTTTCCTTTATATCTTGTATATAATAAAACAAAACTATTAATGGAATTTTCATTTCAAAAATCAATTCATTCCTTTTAGGTAATAATCTTTTATTTTATTCTTTTTAAGTATGTTTAATTAAAAACCTTACATATTTCTTTATTTGACCAAAATTTAACAAAAAATTGTTTTTATACGTTTTTTCAGATAAATTGTGTGCAAAAATGTATGTGTCAAAAGTTTAATAAAGAAAACTTTACAAAATCGCGGTGATTTACAAAACCCTATGGGTCAAAAGTAAAATACACAATAACAAAACTACCGAACAATTTGACCCAAGCTTTCAACCCACTTTTTCTTTCACCAACCCATTCCACTTGGAACCTTAAATCTTTTCTCCCCGAACACTAAGGGTGCGTTTGGTAGAGAGAAATTCGCAGAAAAGAAATGAGAGAATAAAATCTGGAGAATGAAATCGAGAGAAATTGTGTTCAATTCTAATGTTTAAACAACAGACTTGACCCGAGAAATGAAAAAAAAAAATTATTTAAAAAAAATAATTTTCAAAAATAATTTTTAAAAAAAACTTATTTTTTTTAAAAATAATTTAAAAAATTATTTTAAAAAAAATAATTTTTAAAAAAATATTTTAAAAAATATTTTTAAAAAATAATTTTTAAAAAATAATTTTTAAAAATAATTTTGAAAAAAATGTATTTATTTAAAAAAAATGTATGTATTTATTTTAAAAAATATTTTAAAAATAATTTTTAAAATAATTTAAAAAAAATGTATTTATTAAAAAAAACTTATTTTTAAAAATATATATTTTTTAAATATATTTTAATTTTTTAAATGTAAAAAAAAAAAAAAAAAAAAAAATTAATCCATTTCTCCAATTTCTCCACCAAAATAAGAGAAATGGAGCTAACCAAATTACACTACCCAATTCTCCATTTCTACCCCATTTCTCCGCTTTTCAATTTTCGAGATTAAACAAGAGAAATGGAACCATTTCCATTTCTCTTGCCCCAATTCTCGGTACCAAACACACCCTAAAGTAAATAATCAACTTCGTCTAATCCGTTCACTTATGATTTCAATCGCTTCATCAATTTCATTCACAATTAAATGGTATGTTGTTTTATTCGCAATTAAACGTCCAAGTTCATCATAACAACTCTCTGCAGTTGCTCATTCCATAAAAATCATCAAATCTTCTATTTTCTTTCTAGGTATGACAATGAAAATTAAATCATTCCTCTTCACGAAAAAACATAATGAGCTAAAGTTTTATTTTAATTGGTTTTTATGATCTGGGTTGCTTTTTGGTTGGAGATTTAAATTTTTTTTATTGGTTTTTAATATTGATGTTATGTGTTTTATTAGGATTATATGTGTGATCACTTCGGTTTGTAAAAGCGAATAAAGGTTGTGGCGTGAAGCGCCTTAATTTTAATATGATACTAGGGTGATTGATGTTAGTTAAAATAACGGTTTATATATGGTGCTAAGTGTGTAGTTAGATGTATGTGTGGTTATCATAAAGTAACATAAGTTGTTGGAATATCGAGTTATATGTTGTTAGATGTTTTATGATCACTATTGGTCTATTGGATAATAAGAGTTTTTGGTTGAAGTAAAGGTAGTTGGGTGACACTTAAGAGGGGGGGGGGATAGTGGGGATATCTGTTAAGCGATTTATTAGTGGTTATGGTATTGAGGATATGAATGGTAATGCAAGTTGGAACGTTGATGGATATACATGGTGCTAAGATTATGGTTGGTGTATGCTTTCTACCTTAACATTAACATAAGCCATTTAAATATAAAAGGTGAACCAAATTGTTAACTGACGAATGGTTTGTGAATTATTAGCATAAGGCATTACTATATATATTAAATGTGGTTGAATACGGCGTCGTATTGCCTTGGGATTTTCCCGCCAAAATTGTTGGCTATTTTGATCCATCTCCAATGATCTGTCTATTCTACCTGATCCATTTTCAGTGTTATAGTGAAGCTTCTCGATTTTCACCGATTTCTTGGGTAGAGGTTGTGGTGATGATCAGGGTACCGGAAGACAGATATGAAAATCAAAAAGGTATGTACTCTTATTATTGTTGGAGTTTCTTGATTTTTTTTGTGTTGATTATTGATATGATTTGTGGGTAAGACGAAACTAAGGGTTTAGTTATGATTTTGGGATTGACTTGTGTTATTAATATCTTTGGCGGATTTGGTGCCTACCATGTGTTTGATGAATTTCTTGAAAAGATTGCGTTTTTGGTAAGTATTCTCCGGTGGTAATACTAAGTTAATAATAATTATAGATTAATGTAATAGTGTTTGCGGAATTACTGTGTGATTTAGACAGAGTGGACGAGTAGGTTTAGATTCTGATGTGGCTTTTGTTTTAGGATTTTATTCGGTACAATACTTGAATTCAAGTTAGGGTTTTGTTTACTTGAAGAGACTACTGAATTGGTTGTTGTTTTTGCACAAGAAATTGAATGTTACATATTCGTGATGAAATCTGCTACTGTATTAAATTCTAATTTGTCGGCTTGATGTCGTGATGTCGTGATGCTCTGGCTACTGTAAATCTTGCAGCCAGATCATCACTTACTTATCTTGCTTGCTTCTATTGTAGCATATTCGTGATGAAATCTGCTATAAAATATCTATCATAAGCATGAAGAAGATTACGGGGAGGCGATCCTTTATGCCGCAAGGTTTGATTTGCAGGCTGCAGGTCATCGCTATCACCGGTCAGTTTAAGAGCACTTTTCAAAACTGTGATTCGTTTATTATTTTATATTGGAGATTATTTAAATCAATTGATGCCTTTGAACAACTTATAGTTGTTGGTGCTGTTGAAGGAATATGGGCATACGGTAGGCACAGGCAAAAGACTAACGTCCACTTACTTGCTTTGAACCTGACTAGAGAAATCCATTTTACCCCTAAAGAGAAGGCAGCCATGATAGATTATGAATAGGCTAAAATCTTTCATTTTGTGTAGGCGATATGCTTGGTGCCAACTAACAAGATTATGAATAGGCTGAAATCTCTAGGTAAGTCGAAGGTGGTAAGGCCATGCCTTTAATCTCTTTTTTACTTAACAAGGTACAATCTTCTACTTATACAGCTGTACAATATCAGAATTCAAGACGGTTTAATCTTTTTTTCTTTCCTTTTTTTTATTATTTCAATAGCAAGATACAAATGCTCATGTTTGAAAATGTCAATTTGCTCATGCTTGGGAATACTGAGGTATGTCTTATTTCTGGATAGGTGCAACAAAAAAATATTTTCAATGATGAATATTGGTTCTTTTGAGCTGATAATGATCTTGAAAATCCGAAACACCATAAAAGAAAGGGACTTCACCATTGAATCAGTCTGCTATCATGGTAAGATTGCTCGGGCTCTTTCTCTACACCAAACTATTCTGAAAATATTTGCCTAGCTTGCAACCATTTAGCTATGAATGAGTCGATAAGCTACGCTCATAGTCAAACAAATGAAGGTTTATCTCATTATTTTGTCACTGCGCTGACACCGTTCCATGATTGAATAGATTTGAGTTACATAAGGTGCCATGTTAGTTGACACATACACTTAGTTGTATATATATTTTTAGCGTTGCTATGCTATTGAATTAATGGTTCAGGAACTATATAACTGGCCATGGAACTGCATAAATGGTTTAGGATTGCTATGTTAACGAATTACTGATATATATATATGTACTAATTTATAACGTAGTAACCAAGTAATGTTTTTTTTGTAACAGCACGTCACCAACATCTGAAATCAGTGGGAGTTTGTGGATGCAAAAAGACAAAAAGGTAAGTGCACTTTATAGCTTAATTTTGTTTTCAGTTGGCAGTCAAGAAAGTAGAGAAAACAGATACATATTACATAATTTATTTAGGGTCAGAGACGTTTTAATGGTTAGCCACTTAATAATTGTAAGGTTATTGACTTCAGTTGGTCGATTATGTCAGCGAATAGAACATCATAAAACCCGTAATTTTACGAAGTCCCCCCGCAACGAGGGGCGCCGACGCCCTTCTCGTTTAAAGTAAATTCATCTAATAATTCTAAATTTGTACAAGTAAAAATTATCAAGTATCAACATAATTTTATTCAAGTTTCTTTTTTTTTAATAAAAACTAAACACCGAATGAAAAGCAAAACATAACTCAGTTATTGCAACAAGACTACATAACAAAATATTCACCTTTCAAGTTTTTATATCGATTTATGCAACTTAGCTTTTCATCATCCTTTGCAACAAATTTTGCACTTCAGTAAAATTTTGAAAATCTGTTGCAATTAGTATTTTGCATTTTCCTAAAAATGCATTACAAAAATTGTGTATTCTAAAGTGCCAAAATGTTTGCAGGGATGATCAAATTGAATTAATCTCGACAATGTTTCTTATCGACAAAGCTGACCTTAAAAATTTATTTTCTAAGTAAGAATTTTTCAAACAACTTGGAACATTACTTTTTTCTCTCTTGAACTTTTGGTAATTTTAATGGGAATCTTAGAAAATGTTGTGATCAGCAGATTAGGGGTGTGTTTGATTACCACTTAATCAAATAATTCAAGACTTAATATGTAAAGTTAATCGGTCGTGTTTGACAATGTAAAAGTAGTAGACCGAGTCATTAATTATGTGTCGAGCGATTTTGTGTGATGAAGTGCACTCTTTATTTTTAATATATAAACCGATGTGATTGATGGATTGATATCAAGACCTGTACTACTACAATTTTCAATAACATAGCATTGGGTCAAGTAGTTGCTTATATATTTGATAAATTTATATGAAATTTTACGATTATTAAATTATATTGTATGATTTTTTGTTATGATATTATTAGAGCATGCACAATCGTAACACTATAACACCAATAACATCGTTTACGTCAGCGTCATATCAGCTTTAACATTTCACTTTAACATCTCCAAAAAACACCCACAACAATAACATCCCAAGTTAAACTTTAACATCCCAAAAAATACCCTTTAACGGGCGTTACCCAAATAACGCCTCCCCCATTTTTCCCTTTTAACGCCGTGAATCCAATGGGAATAACGGCTTCAACGCCGTTAAAACACTTATAACGCCGTTATGGCGTGATCATTGAACATGCTCTTATGTATAATCTAAATAGGTTTTATTTACGATAAATTTTACACCACAAATTAATAAACAAACATTATTTAACAAAACATATTACGCTTAATATTAAATAAGATTTGAGATTAAATGGTAATTTTCTTTTATTCGAGACGCTACAAAAACATTTTATCAAACAGCTTTTTAATTCGAGTCATTTCCATTCGGTACTTTATTGTTCAAAGATTTTTATTCATTCAAGCTAAATAATACAGCTTTTGTCAAACAAACCCTAGGTGTTGTAAGTGGTCGAAAAGAGTACAAGGATCATGTTAATGAGATCAAGATCATTTCAATTGATATCAAGGAGCATGAGAAAAATGTCTCGGAAAATGGATAACTTTTGATGATGCAAACATGTCACTTTCTATGACGAAGGAGAAAAAGAAAACCGTGCAAGACAAATACCCAATTATCACATGAGCTTGATTTCAGTCAGCATATCAATATACTAAACAACCAAATATTTTCATGTGACTAATGCTGCTAATAAGAAAGCAGCAAAAAATGGAAGTTAAAAAAAATAATCATCAGTTCTATCATTTGATGATAGTAACTTGGTCAGAATGTTGCAACTCTCTTTAACAATGAGCCATATTTATAAAAAATATTTTCAGATGGGCTTCTTCGCGATTGCTAAGTTCTTGGATTGGCTGATGTAATGGCAGTTGTTGGTATCAGTGTTGTTATTGTTGGAGGACCGACGGTTGGTAATTCTTTGCATTGCTGAAGCGCCTATGGTATATTTCGGTTTAGATACAGGTTGCATATTCGGCCCATATACTTTTAACTGAGTCGGTTTGTGTTGTAGGCGGAGAATAATGGACTTCTTTGATGAAGTAGGCAGAGTGGTTCATCATCTCAAAGTGCAGAGTAAGCTGGAAAAGATGGCAATCATGACATGAATTTGGCCTATCTTCAGATGAGTTTTCCTTGTATCTATGGCGAGTTCCTTTCTGGTGTCTATGCAGCAAACGGAGATGGTATGGAAGCCATTCTTGACATGCTCGATCAACTTGAGGCAATTTTACTGTATACATTCAAGTCAACAAAATGGGTGTGTCGGGCGAATTAGGTGATTGGTTTAAACAGGTAATTTTGGGTATGGGTGAAAAAAGGCCAAGTCGGGTTTGCTGACTTGATTTCTAATTAAAAAAGGAGGATGGATGACATTGGCTGGGATTTTGTTGTGTATAACAGGTACATACATGAGACTGTTCTCTTGGTAGATTGACTTTTTTTGACTTAGAAATTTGTTTGTCGTTGACCTTTTTAATTGGCTTTGTTTGGTTTCCAGGCTCCGAGGCTATGTATGACGATCTTGAACATTTTCACAGTTGTTGATCAAGATCATCGAATAAATTATTAGTGGTAAATTGGAAGATTCAGCCAGGTTTGCCAATGGGTAGAAAAGGAACGGGTTGATTTGTTATAATTTATATTATGACCAACTAACCTATTAGACATTTTTTTCTTATAATACCAGATGACTTTCAACATTGTGGTTTACCCCTCCTTGATCCTTCCTTATATGGGACAAGCTGCATATATATTGGTTGATCACATTCTTGAAACAGACTACCGAATCGGTTTCTACGTATTTGTTCCCGATAAGTACTCCATTATCGTTATATTTTATATTTAACTTGAAATTCAAGCTAACGTGTGCTTGTTATCATGATGTAAAAATAAGATGGCGGTTCTTGAATTGCAATTCTTCGCAAGCTTCGCAGTGGTTAGAAGCCAAGTCATCATCACTGGGACGTTCTCTATTATTAAACAGTGTTCAACATTGGGTTGCTTTTTGAGGGTCAAAAACGTCCACACGTCACCTACTAATAAGCATGGTCAAATTTACATCCCCAAGATCAAATGGACGTTGATGTCTCTATGCTTGGCCTTTACAATTGGTTTGCGTGACACCAAACATATAAGCAACGCATCAGGTACACACTATAGAATTTTGAACTAACTGAGTTAATTACATAAACCATCACTGCTTCGTATTCTTTCTAATTTTACCACCATTAATAATGTTACTTTTCAGTTTATCGAGGCAGGTTTGGCGGTTATTATGGTGATGAGATAAAATCAGTGATGATTACAAAGTTTCTTGCTTGCTTTCTTGTGGTTATTTTGGTTTGAGAGATTCATGGAGTTTTTGAATTCATTTGGAGCCCGTTGACGTTCCTATTAGGTTAGTCAAGTCTATTAGTGTATGCATACTAATATGGCATGTCGATTATAGTTTCTCATTTTACGTATCAGATTTTAAGAGTATTTCTTGCTTTCACAGGCTATTCAGATCCTCAAACCGGATCTCGCTCGATTACATGAGTGGCATTTCAGATATCAGCTTGATCGTTATATGTGGATCATTAGAATGATAATAGGCATATCTTTATCCTAATGTACGCTTTTAAAACTTGATAGTTATCTTAAGATCTACATGTTATTGGTAAAATTATATTATGTTATATTATCTCAGGTTGAGAAGTGGATGAAAACACTTGAATGGTCGTGTGAGCTTATATCAGCTTCTTTTCAGGCCGGATATATGTGGTACGAATACATAACAAGTTGGACAAGGTTACATACAACAAATATCATCCCTACACATCATGGATACCTATAACGTATGTTATTAGTTTCTTGCTCTATTTTTTACATAGTGCGTCAAAAAGTGCATAGTATTATGCATATTGCATGCTAAAACACATTTATTTTGCTCTCAGTGTGTATATTTGCTTGCGGAGTTTCACTCAACATATCAGGAATTAAATATTTGTTTAATTCTTCAAATTATAAAGTATAAACATACATTTTTTTTGCATATTTTCTTCACGGAGGACATGTATTGTCTCTTTCTTTACATTTTATGTGTGATAATATGTGGCTTGGTAAGTGTTGGAATATGTATATATTTATAAAACCGTGCATGTCCGGATTCGAACTCGTGACCATGGGATTGCACATATTAGCGAATGAGAATTAAAGTTATAATTAATGTAAAATGATTACGATTAATTATTATACAAAACCCGAATAACGATCGTTAACTATTAACGGAAATGACTAACGACCGTTAAATGTAAAAAAGGAGAAAATATATTGAGAATAACTTAAAAATGGAAAAGATTCGGTGCCCCCTTTTTTTTGTCAAAGTGGCCGGCCAAGGGGAGTGCTTTCTAAGCCCTAACCCTAACTTTTTCCCTAAGTTTCTTCTCACTATATAAGCAAGGCTTAGGGTTAATGTTTTAGGTTAACTTTTATACACCTAATTAACCCTAGATCTCTCATTCTCTCCTCTCTTGCATTGTATGGCCGAACTCCCCTCCTCAAGGGTGTTTTGGTTTTGTTTTTCTTATAAAACAAGGGTTTGTGTTAGATCTAGCAATCTCTTGATTCGTGGTTAATTCGTGTGTACAAAACTGTGGTGGTAAGACATTATTCTTACACCAATTTGGTTTGAGTTGTAAAACGGTAAGGGACAACTCTTTAAACCACTTCATCATCTTTGTTAAAGAGATCTAACCAATTGCAAGAGGTATGTTACGCGTTTATATTTTCAGTTAATTAATTGATATTATATTCCTAAGTCTTCCGCTGTGTACTCTGTGGTGTCATACATGTTATTATTGTATATCATGTTTATTTACCTCAACAGTGGCATCACGAGCCTTGTATAATGAGTAATTAATTACTGAAATACATAAAACAAATAAATTGTATTGTGTTATTAATTGTATGTGTAGATCTAAGGTTTGCAAAATCTAAACCCTAATTTTTTTGGGGGTTTGTGCCCTTATTAGGGTTTTGTAAACTTTTGATTTTAATTGGATTAGAAAACCATATGTTGCATGCAATTTTATGTGTATTAAATTGCATAACTCTTGTTTAATTGCATTAATTATTAAGTGTATTTTATATTCATGATAAATACATGCATGTTTTGTCATGGATCTCTTTTATTTTTTTTGGGTAAAGGGGAGTAATCCTGCACCCTGGTAAATATATTAACCAAATAAACGTTTAAGTACAATGGATATGAGTGAAATCCCATATCTCAGCCCGTTACATAGGCATAAAGCTTACATAACAAGATACTTCCACTTCTCTAAACAAGAAAACAAACCACTACTCAAATGATAACATATGACACAACAAAATAAAATTACTTCCTAGGACCTTGAACCTTTGTGCCATACATAGCATTAAAAGAATCCAAATTCCCAGGAAGATCACGAACCTGTTTCGCATAGTCATCGAAATCATAGTCATCGAAATCATAGTCATCATACTCATCTTCCAACTCTTGGCCACCACCAAAAATATTAGCAGACTCATCAAATGGGTTAGCAACAACCTCATCTTCAGAATCAGACACCTCAATCTCTCCCACTTTAGAAAAAGGGTTAACTCTCTTAGTAGAAGATGTAGACGGAACAGGAAGACCATCATCATCCACAAGAGTAGCTTTCCCATCAATAATTAGCCTTTCAAGCTTACCAATTTTCTCAGCGATGGGAGTAGACCCAACATCCATTGTCCCCATTGAATCACTCACAAGCTTTAATTGTATGCTTTAATTGGTTAAGTGATATACACTAATTTTTGATAGATCTAAAATTGGGGAAGACCTCAATCATCATTATTAAATCAATTATCTGCTATGTGGTATATGTTTATTTTTTACTTACGCAATCGATGAATCGATGCATGTGGCTTAACTTGTACATTGATGAAAACGGGTGAAAGTCTTAGTTATATATATACATATTGACAGATCTAGAATTGATTATTAATAGGATTTATCAAAAGGTTTGCATGTGGCTATTTGATATGCATGGTTAATTGTTAAGTTATGTATTCATTGTTTATATGTTTGTTTTTAAATACTTGCTTGTTTGTTTTGTGTAACAAGGGTATTTTTACAAGAAAAATAAACTGATCTAAACAATGGTGAAATATGTGTTTTTAAGCATAGTAATTGTAATCGTTTAATTGATTGATGCTTATGCACAAAATAGTTAGAACGACTCACTCATTATTGACAAACTAAAAGATGGGTACAAGGTTGGTACGCATTAAACTGTGACCTTAAAGATGAGGGTATGTAACATGCTTTGCACTGACCTAATTCTACGCTCGTTTGTGCGTCTTAATGGAGCTACCAAGTATTCACGCGCCACTTTTGTGGTAATTATCCGAATAACTTGGGTCTTATGACTCATGCACCAGTAGGATATAGTGGTAATTAAAGGTAATTCTTTAATTGGTGTAACCAATACCTCGATTAAAGTTTGATGACGAAAAGCTTAAACATTAAAACAAGGATGTGACTGTTTTAATAAAACCTTATGCTACTGGTTTAATGCATGACATCTTTGTACATATTTGATTTGACACCAAAATCAAATTTATTACCCTTAATTTAAGTTATATGCCATCCAATGAAACGGAAACACCTGAGATTATTTTTTATTTGTGTGAGAACGTGATTTAGATCGTAATTAAAGGGTAAAATATCCACGTGTCATGAGAACGAGCATGGATGATTTTGCAGTTTCTTAAGTTGGACAACTTAATTGAGTTTTGTGGTGAGAACTGGCAACTCAAGGCATAAGATGGGGATAAAACATGCTTACATTGCAACTGTTGTTGGCAATATGTAAATCCCATAAATCTAGGAGTTGCAATTTGAAAATTGGCAATTGAGGTTCGACTCGTACCATTTTGAATAATTTCATTACTATCAGATCAACTGATGTGATGAAACTATTTCAATTTGGATCCTAGTTTTTGTGAAAATTAAATGGTTATATATTTATGAACCATGGGTATTTAATTTTCTTGAAAAGGTTAATTATCAAAAATACTAAAATTGAATTTTGTAATTCTTTTGAATGTATTAATGCAACATTTAATTGTAAACGTGGTTTAGTCTTTTATTAGTAAATTGATCCATTCTGCTTTCAAACAAATGTTTGATCGAGAATAATTTACCGAAAAGACAAACAAAGTCTCTTTTCCATGGGAGAAGAATGAGACTCAATCCTATTCCTTTTCATGAATGAGAAAGGTATAATAGGAACATTTGAATTGTCTAAATTCTAATGTAACTCATAGCAAAGAATTGTACATCTTATTTTTCATAAAGATTTCATTACCCTCATTTGGTGAATGAATCCTTTTGTAACAAACATGACTTTTGGTTAGCTGGAAAACATGTATATGAGTTACTAGATTAGAAGCTAGACTAATTACCGCAAAAATTGGTAAAAGGAAAACTAGCATAATTTATCTAGTTGTTTTGCTTTAACCTTTAAAGGTGCTACATACCAGTATGGGGATGGTAGACCTGTTACAGAAAAAATTGCATACCCAAATTTTCAAGTTAATAACATTGGTGGATAACCCATCATTCACAGAGTAGAATACACCTTTTAGTACCTAAGTAATGATTACGTATGGTTCTTCAAAGGTGTAGGAAAGTAAAAAGCAAGCAATTTGCTTCATTGGTTATGAAACACTTACAATGTTGTCAAATTCAGTGGGAGCATTGTGTTGCATTACTAAATAAGAAGTTGTTGAAAGGATTTCTAATTCAGTGGGAGCTACAAGCCTTATTTTCTGTGTAGTAATCCAAATTATCTCTTGAATATCATGTAGATAATTACTTTCCAATTGTAGGCACTTATGTTTTAAGGATAGTCATGTGCGTTTCCTTACTAATCCATATAGTCTTACATCTACTTGTTATATCTATGACAAAAATCATATTAATCAAATAAACAAATGTTTGTCGTATAGTTTATCTGCTACATGATGTTGTTATATGCACAAGTGGGAGAAATCTTTATTGTGTGCAAGGTACAACACATATAAATATGATTTAAATGGATTCTCTTGACCACAAGGTAAGAGAGTAACGTTCTAATAGGAATTATACATTTAAATGTGTCTGATTGCCCCATTAAGAACATGTGTCAAGATGATAACAAAGACTACTTTAAATATTATGTCATTCAATATTTAAGAAACACTTGTAGTTACCATTTATGGTACGTGAGAACGTGAACTAGATTGTAGCCCAAGGTAAAATATCCACGTGTCGTGAGAACGAGCATGGATGATTTTGCAGTTTCTTACGTTGAACATTTCATGGAATGACATAATTTAATGAAGTAATCTAATACAACTTTGATTTTAAGTATTTATGTATTCGTTGAATGACTTAAATATATGTAGTATATATTAACTTGAAATTATTAATTGAAACCCGAGGTGGTGTTCATAAGTACTTTAATTATACATGTTTATGACTTCTTTGTAAAGTCACAAACATGAAGTTTTTTTAATACAAGACTTACAATATAAAGTAAGACGTTAACTTGCTATGTTTTAAGACATATGCATGAAGTCAATGAGTTCGTCAATGACTTATAACGTATAGTGGGATTATAACTGTTATGTCTTTTGACTTAGTCAAAGAGTATTTGTGTTATAATACATGCAATTGGCTTGGTAATTATATTATACCATTAAGTTTTACTTGGTTGGTAAATAGGTAAGCCAAAGAGTAGATGGTTATCTAAAATATTGTTAGATTTTCTTACAATATTAATTCTAAGGAAATACCATAGTTTTATGGTATGTTCAGTTAGAAGAATCAAAATCTATTGGCATTGTTTGATTTAAGATAACTATAGTTTCTTCCAAAAGTTATCAAGGTTAGTAGATTGAGTATAGATTGAATATACTCAATAAGACTCCAACCTAGAGTATATGTTTATTATTATAAACATATGCGGTAAATAAACGAGTCTAATAGAACATGATGAATACATATCTTTCACAAGATAGAATATGAATGAGATCTTAAAGTCTAACTTGAAGATTCATCATGTACATCATGTTGTGGATAAGGTTGTTGTATCATGCTTGATTACAAGATGATTTAACAACATTGTAATATTTATGTTTGGATTTAGAATTGCATTCCTCAACCTGGAGTTTCTCCCAGATTCTATACAACAATTGTTGTGTAATTGCCATAGTCATCAAACTTGAAGTTTGAATGGCACCAAACAAATAATATTCAAAGTTTACGAATGTTTAAAGAGCATATTGTTGTACACAATGATGCTAGTATAATTGAGATGACACTCAATTCTAGTCATGGTATCCTTGATGATGACCATGTTGACTAGTTGTGCTCAACTAAGAGCATCGTTGCATTATACATTAAAGAATAAAAAATACTTTAAACTTTAAAAGGATTTGAAAGTTGTTGTCATAAATTGGTGATTGACGATGTCACACACTATATGAAACATTATGTGGCAATGTCAAGATATTTGAATGCGTACATACGAGAAGTTCACTTATTGAATTCTTGGAAAATGTATTCTCAAAATTCCTATAGATCAAAGTTAGTTGAAATTATCCCCTGTCAACAAGCATGATTATCATGACTTGAGGCAAAAATTCATTAACTAAGTATTATCATGCATTGATCTATTTAGTATTTGGATAAAGGATGTTAAACAATTATTATTTATAATAAATTAAAGTACTTTATACGTTTAATTTCATTTATAATATTGTGTCTTGTATTTGCATGTTTAAATCCTTGAATAACTTAAGTTATTCTAAATGCATTCCGTTGTCGATCAATAACATGAGAATGATATTGAATTAAGACAAATCGAGTATTAGTTAGAATATACTTGAAAGTATATTGATGCGTAGCATGATTAATTTCGATGATATTCAATGGATTGAGTATAGGACTTATCCCAACCACATGATGGTACTTTATGGATCTTAGTCATTAAGTACATCATGAATATTTATCCTCGACTTGAGATACCGAGAAATGTCATGGATGTAGTGCATTTCGTGAAGCAATCTAACACTATACGTGATCGGTAGTTATAAGGGTTGTTTGAAGTGTTTCAAAATTTATGAATTTCGCAGTAGTTAAACGGATTTGTTTCCTTCAAATTTATTTTGAAGTATAATACCGTTGGGCCCATCGTAGGGTTGTCAAGATGTTTGCATGACCATGCCCAAGGTCTTCTGGAACATGTTCAGAAGAATTGGTAATCTTGATCAATCATATAAAACGAGAAACGGAATAATAATTAATTAAGAAATGAGTTAGATCCATATTCTTATTAACATGGCATTAGAAACAAAAGGATGAATATGATGATGAATCATCAAACCGGTTTTTCTCCAGAAAACCTTATACGAGTTGTACCGGGGGCATTGGCGTGTTGCTAGACGCTAACCAATGTCATTACACGCTTTGTAAACATATCCAGTGGGAGTCATTGGAATATGTATATTTATAAACCGCATGTCCGGATTCGAACTCGTGACCACGGATTGCACATTAGCGAATGAGAATTAAAGTTATAATTAATGTAAAATGATTACGATTAATTATTACGCAAAACCGAATAACGATCGTTAAGTATTAACGGAAATGACTAACGCATCGTTAAATGTAAAAGAGAAAATATATTGAGAATAACTTAAAATGGAAAAGATTCATGCCCCTTTTTCTTGTCAAAGTGGTTTGCTAAGGAAGGGCTTTCAAGCCCTAACCCTAACTTTTCCCTAAGTTCTTCTCACTATATAAGCAAGGCTTATGGTTAATGTTTTAGGTTAACTTTGTACACCTAATTTACCCTAGATCTCTCATTCTCTCTCTCTTGCATTGTATGGCGAACCCCTCCTCAAGGGTGTTTTGGTTTTGTTTTTCTTATAAAACAAGGGTTTGTGTTAGATCTAGCAATCTCTTGATTCGTGGTTAATTCGTGTGTACAAAACCTGGTGGTAAGACATTATTCTTACACCAATTTGGTTTGAGTTGTAAAAGCGGTGTGACAACTCTTTAAACCACTTCATCATCTTTGTTAAAGAGATCTAACCAATTGCAAGAGGTATGTTACTGCTTATATTTTCAATTAATTAATTGCTATTATATTCCTAAGTCTTCCGCTATATGCATCTGTGGTGTCATACATGTTATTATTGTATATCATGTTTCTTTACCTCAACAAGAAGATCACTTTGGAGACATACATTTCCCAAATTTAGATCCGCTAAGGTGAGAATATTGTTATTCATCCGACAATATGCAAAACTTAAATGACTGATTTTTAACCAATGCGAATGATGCATATCCGATATCCTTAATGGAGAACCAACGTGGCTTCTGTCATTTATCCCAAGCTACCTGATGCTAAATTTTTTGCTTATAATAATAATTTATGTTTTGGTGAGTTGAATGTTATCTAACTTTTCTTAATTGAATATCTAATAGTCTATCGAGCCGTGAAAAAGATTCAACAAAAGACAGAAACAAATCCACTATATGTTTTACGTCAAGCAATACATGGAGTTTCTGATATCTGTTATCTTTATTCTTATGGAACTTCTAAGGGTAAAATATGAAATAAGAATTGTTTCATAAAATCTTTGTTTAATTTATGACAATTGATGTCTTTGTGTCGATTAAATCATGCACTCTATTAAAATCGAAACTAATACATATAATAATGTATGTTCAAAATGTATCAGTAAAAAGAAATTATTTGTTTTTTAATAAATAAAAATACATTAGTCAAAAAATTAGAAAAAATCTTGTGCGTGCGCGAGCATTATAACTAGTATGGTATAGATATAAACATAGATGAAGTTTTTTAATACTGAAATAAAAGCGTTAAACAAAAAATAAAAGTTAGTGCAATATTACTACAAGATAAAACAAACATGTTTTACAAGAAACAACAACACACACTAGAAAAACAGACAATAGCTAAACATCACACGATCGAGTTGATTGATTGAAAGAAAGCAAAATATGTATCCATCAGCTAATACAATAAGTAATCTTTGGGATGTCAAGGTTTTCTTTCATTTGTTGGAATACAAATATAGATGAAGAAATCTTTAAATCTCTTTACCGAATGTAAGATACCATATTACCAAGCATAATGTACATCAACCACCCAAGTTTTTGCGTATCCTTGACACATCTTGACCATTAATCTGAAAGGCCTTTTTCAATATATCATCAGGAATGTTTGGTTTTGTCGTAAAAGTCGCGGATGATGCAAGTTGAGCACCAGGGTTTTGGCTACTAAGACCTGAAATGCATAATGCCGGAGCTCTTGAATCAAGATTGTACAAAAAGTGTATTAAACCTTTGGGGAAAACAAAGGAGTCACCCTCGCGTAACTGTTGTGTGTAGAGTCTATTTGAGGTGTCAACAAATCCCACTAACAGCGACCCCTTGACCAAAATAGTTACTTCGGATGCACGTGGATGTGTGTGGGGAGGCACAAGCCCATTTCCAGCTATATCAACTCGAGCCATTGTTAGCCCAAGGGTGTTCATCCCAGGTAGATTTTTTATGTTTGTAAGTGTAACGTTAAATCCCAATGGATTAGCTGCAGTATTACCAGGCTTCGATAATGCACTAGTAGTAAAATGAGAAGGTTCAGCGTTAGCAGGGTTTATGCAAGGAGCTCCATTGACAAAAAATGTTTGTGAATTTTGGGGTTGTGCTATGCAGTAGTCTTGAAGTGGATCGGGGTCCGATTTCACTTGACTAACAATAATAAGAAAGAAATATAGCAACAAAGGGCATGTCCTCATGATAGTTGACTCTTGTATGTGTGTGTGTGTGTTGGGATGTTGATTTTGATAATCAGTAGCAAGGGGTTCAAGAGAATATATCTAAATTTGGAAATGGAGTTTAAGTAACTTGAAAGCATTATATGAGGAAAATTACAAGGCAAGTTTAAGAGGGTTTGATTTGATTTTTTCACCTTAAATATGATGACAACTTTTGTAGGACCCTTTTCCCAATAAGGTTAATATACATGAGGTTATATACAAGAGTACTTAACGTTATACTTTTGTAGGGACCCTTTTCCCAAATAAGGCCAATATACAAGAAGTTATATACAAAGATTACTTGATGTTTATATACAAGAGGTTGCTAGATTAGAAGAGATTGTAGTAAGGAGTGTAACTCAAACCAACTTCTTCATAGATTCACCTGTTCAAAAACATGGGATGTCAATAATAAGTATTTGTACTTTCTACGTAGTTAAGCAAGTTTCAAATAGGGGTGGCAATTCGTCATGAACTATGACTAGAGCTAAACGGGTTTGAGAAACAAAAAAGAATATCAATATATGTTCTGGTACATGAACTGTTAGGCCGTGTTTACGTGATATCAAAGATTAATTAATTTCTTCAAATATCAGTGTTTAGTAACACAAACGAAGAATTTACAACGACTGAATCACAAAATGGAGAAATTAGAACGCTCCAAAAAGTCAAGAATTTTAATTTACTTGAAATTTTTTTATAAACTTTTTTCTTATTGTTTTTATAAACTTTAAATAGAATATTTATATTTTTTTTATAAACTTTTTTATAAATTTTTAATAAACTTTTTATAATTTTTATAAACTTTTTTATAAATTTTTTTATAAACTTTTTATAAATTTTATTTATAAACTTTTTTTTTAAAAAATTTATAAACCTTTTTTATAAATATTTTATAATTTTTTTATAAATTTTATAAACTTTTTTATAAAATTTTTATAAATTTTTATAATTTTTTATAAACGTTTTTATAAATTTTTATAAACTTTTATAAACTTTTTTATAAACTTTTTTTTTTTTTTTTTTTTAATTTATAAACTTTTTTTATAAATATTTTATAAATATTTTATAATTTTTCTTTTTTATAAATTTTTATAAATTTTATAAATTTTTATAAACTTTTTTATAAATTTTTTTATAAACTTTTAAATAGAATATTTATGAAATTTACATTTAAAAATAAAAATATTTATAAATTTCATCAACCAAACGCACATGAGGTTTTAAATTCCTAATTTTAAATTCTCAAGAATTTAAATTTGCTAAATTTAAAATTTGATTTCAAATTCCCAACCAAACTACTCTTAATGAATTGTTTCCAAACATCATCTGGTACAACCATTTATCTAAATTACAACGTTTACAACAGTAACTTGAGTACAATATTTCTGGAACCAAAAAAAAAAAGCATCAACCTCGAGTGCAAAGGTTACAAGTGTAAATTGTGAACTATTTCCAATCAAAAATCAACCTCAGATGCACCAACCATTACAAGTGTAATTTTGTGAACTAACAATATCCTCAAATGCACCATCTCAAATAAATCAAGCAGACTGATGTGGTCCTCGGTCGAATTATCATCAGATTCCCAACCATGGCGTTTTTTTCCGTGACAACAGATCCACAGTCGCATCATCATCAGAGTATGGTCTAGTCTTAAGAGGATCAGTGGGCAATTTTAGACTTTTAATCTGTTCCAAACATGTTTTTCTCAGCTCTCCCTTGAGAATAACAGGTTCGCACATTCGCAAGTCTAGTACTTGAAGATGACGACAACCATCAAGTATGGCCAGCAACATACTATCGGATACCAGGTGCCAAGTCATTTCAAGATGCCTTAACTCCAGTAGGTTTTCTACAATAGCCATGACCAACTCATAACCCGCTATATTAGTACCTTCAAAGTTACCAAAATAATGATTGAGTTTGAGTGTTTTAAGCATGATGACGTACCCTCCAAGCAGTTCGAAGTGTTTCAGGATAAAGACTGAGTTCCTCCAACAATGGAAATTTCTTCAAAGCTGCAGCCAACCCTCCAATATAAGAATATGCAATTTCGAGACGTCTAAGCTTACTTGATTTGTTAAAAAATGGAACAGATACATATATTGAGAAACAAAACAACGATTTTTAATGATAAAATCAGCCCAGCATAAACTGAAGTTGGAATGCAAAAATGACGGATATACAACTAACTACCCGTAACTATTCTATATTCATTCTAACAAAGTTACGAATCTTACGGGATTTCCATGTTTTATAAAGCTTGAATTAATCCACATATAATAGAGATAGAAATGAAATCTGAGAGTTAAACACATTAGTATTGCAAAAATGATGGATATACAACTAACTGCAAGTACTTATTCTATCTGCATTCTAACAAAATTACGTATCTTATTAGATTTTATAACAAACTTCATTTTCCATGTTTTAAAACACTTAAATTAATCCACATATAATAGAGATATGAATTAGATGGACTGAAATTTGAGATCGAATACCTATCAGCAATACATTGAAGAAGCTCATCGTCACAAAAATATACCATGGTGATATCAACCAATTGGCCTTCGCTTCTATCCACAGCACGCTTACACGTCTCTACTGTTGCTTTCCAAGACGAAGCAGAAATAAGCAAACAAGAAGGCCAAGTATAAGGCCTACTATGATAGTAAAAATCGTTGTCAATATATATGACCCTCCACACATACGGATCCTTGCAGATTTTATGCCATTTAGTGCACACTATCTGGACATTCAATAATATCTCGATCACACCAACTCTAGAGAGTATATTCGCATTACATCTGATGGAAGATCCAACCAGTTCCTTGTCGTTTGCTTCATCTCATGTTGCTTCCTTAATTTTGATGTGGATGTTCTCGTTACTTCAACATGTACACAACGTAACTGATAACTTAAAACTAATTTAACCTATTTAAAATCAATATAATTGCGTCAAATTATACTTATGAACATTAATGTTTTTTTCTTCCTTTTTCTGGAGATCAAATGTGTTTGTAATAAAATAGTTGGACCGATGAACCCTCATGGGTACCACTTACCCCACCCGATAAAAGTTTAGCTGAATGTACAATATCTGAGAGAGTATGTATGTCAGTGTGACAATGTAACATATATTGTATACTGTATAGTCAGTTTCGTTTCTCTTTAACATGCTTTAACAGTGAAATTGTGAAATTAGTTACATATAAAATAACTATGGCTAACCTTCTGGAAGTGGCAGTATCTTTGGAGGTGTCAATGTCTCCCCTCTTGTTTGTTTCCCTTTTCCTACACGCATTTATTCAAACCAAGTCTTAAACTAAAAGTGGAAACAGGCGTGGTTCAAGTAAAATGTTAACATGGTAATTTGATAGCCAAAACAGTCGGGTAAGGCGAAGCTCTAGTGGAAAAAGAATTACTCACACACCTTCGTTAGACCTCTTTATGGATCTATGATCTAATGCGCAATCACAATATACCAAGAAAACATAAACTAGAATGAAACTCTGAAAAACTAAAATACTTTTATTAAATCTGTCATCACAATTTGATTCTTTACATGTTTCCTATTTATACAAAGTGAAAAGGTGCGTTTGAAGGGTCGTGATGGTTCAAACGAACCAAGGGATGTGTTCCTTCAGGCATAACTGCCTATAACTGTTTTTAAATAACTTTCTAACTGTTTTTGTAACTGTCTTTGACTTTGCTTTGATACAGTTTCCCTTTTAATCACAATCGCGTTGTCGTAGATCTTTGACTCCAATATTTTGTCTCATTGTTAGAAACTTGATCTTCATTAGTGCTTGAAACTGCTAATAAGAGGGTTGGTTCTAAATCTTCGAGGTTTGTCTCTTCTTGTCTTTGATATCTTCGATCTCTTTTATGGAAATGTGAGGCATAATGTCCATATTCGTTGCAATTATAACAATTTACTTTGCTGAAATCTCTAGGCTTTTTCGTTGCTTCATTGTAATCTTGTGAGAATTTTTCTTCTTTTCCATGTTGTCTATTATCGTCACTATTTCTGCTATGTGGTGCAATGTATCTTCCTCTTCCTTGATTATCATAGTGATGTCTTCTACCATTATCGTTGTGTTTTGTAAACAATAGTTTATCTTGATCTTCGAATGTTCTTCCTTTCTTAGCCTTTACTCTTTCTTCAAGGTTTTCAATCTACCAATAGCTTCGCCTAGAGTCATTGTATCTAGATCGAGTATTGCTCTATGGATGCACAATATGAATGAATCTTTCAGTACGTAATTTAGCAATTTCGTATGCGAGTTGATTCATCAAGTGTTGATCCAAGACTTGTCATCTTTTACGTAATACTTGTCATCTTTGCGGTGAATGAATCGATAGTGTCATCTTTCTCCATTTGTAATATCTCAAATTCATATTTGAGTGTTTGTAGTTTTGCATTTTGCACTCGATCCAGGAAACCCCACAAACAACCTGTCAAACATTCGTATCAGAGCCGAAGGGGATCAAGCAACAACAATTCATGTATCTATCATCACTCAAGAATCAAACGAACCAAGATGCCAAAGAAACAAAGAACACAGTTTGTGTTCTTATGAAGAAAATTGAAAGAAGGAACAAAACCAAGGTACCAAGACTACAAATTACGTGGATGAGGGCTAGGAGTAAACCCGCCTGGTTACGTGGTTAATCAAGAAAGATCAAGTGACATCGAACAAATTTCTGTTCACAAGATTTCTACAAATTTCGTAGCAGAGGGCTAAAGAAACCTGCCAAAATAGTCACAATTATGATCAGGACGATCACGTAACTACACCCTAAGAAGACATAGAAGACATCAAGATTTAAGAAGGCATCAAGGAACAAGAATATTTTGGCATCTCGACATTAAAGAGGAACTGTTTGATCTATTTAATGTCTTGGACGCCAAAATAAAGCCTGCAAGTTTTTATGGTTTGGGCCAACAGGCC
The DNA here is from genome assembly GCA_022545495.1 of Chrysanthemum lavandulifolium. Classification (NCBI taxonomy): domain Eukaryota; kingdom Viridiplantae; phylum Streptophyta; class Magnoliopsida; order Asterales; family Asteraceae; genus Chrysanthemum; species Chrysanthemum lavandulifolium. The sequence continues at coordinate 214,615,422 of CM040242.1, forward strand.
AACAAACCCATTAGATGTAAAAAAGGCGCTTAGGTTTAGTAAACGGTTATTTAGTTTAGGTTTTAAGGATTGTAACGTTTAGTTTTAGGTTGTGTCATTTATATGAAACGGTACACCGTTTCATCTTGTATAAATAGGTATCAAAAGTCTGTAATCAAAGTAACCCATTCATTTATAATATGAGGGTTCACCTATCTTCTTTGTTTCTTATTATCGATTCTTTGTATGATGAGGCATGAATGATGTTTGATCATTCGATCCTGGAAACCCCACAAACAACCTGTGAAACAACCTTCAATGACATTAATTCCTAGCTAGCAATTTTGCAAGATCTGACTTGCGATACTTGGGATAACCTTTTATTTTGCGTTGTTTAGCAATAGCCCGTAGGTCACGTAATGTTTAGTTGTTATCCATGATGAGATACCCCTTTTGAAAAAAATGAAGTTAAGACGATGATGGTATAAGGAACTAGAATATATGCACCTAAGTAAACGTCATATGCAAAAATAAGCAGCTTGAATTTAAGGTCCAAAAGTTGATATGACTGCTTTGTTTTGGACTATATTTTCATTTGGCCATTTAGAAATCATTCATCTTGGTTCGGCAATTAGTATACAAACCTAAATTGTACACACCAAACACGCTCAAGCTAATTGTTATGACATTAATACATATAAAGGGTCAAGCGGACACAAACAACTTAATACATATAAAGGGTCAATCACCTATTTTCATTTGAAAACTATACGTATATATATGATCATCGAAAACATATACAGTAATTCAAGTGCATAGTCTATATCACATTTAACGAGGACCAAATGGTAACGCACTTGACCTCCTTACAAGGGTTCAAACTTCACTAGGTAGATATTTTAGAGGTGGCTTGAGGAATGGTCATGGGATACCACTGAATCAAAGACTCGCCCACTCATGTTATATCACATTTGAATCAAACACTTTTGATGAAAAGACGTGTTAGATATTTCATCGAACCATTGGTGTGCGAAATAAAAAATCTGATAAACAATCTGTTACAAATTCTATCAAGATAATAATGAGAAAATTACCCTAAATCAAACGGCGGCAATGACGTTGTCAGTAGCGGTGTTTGGCGGGAAAGAAGCAGTGGGACCTTCAAGCAGATGGTATTTTATAAGGAACTGATTGACACACTTTTTAAATTTATTGGACACTCCATTGTATGCAATAAACAGTTGTACTTTAAGTATAACATGTTTTAACTACTTGCAGAGTGAAGTGTCCCAATAAGATTCGGAAGTGTGCCAATCACTTCCTTATTTTATACGAGGCTTTTATTGTATTTTTCACAATATTTTGTGACTAGCCTTTTTTTTTCTTTTTTTTAATCAGTGTGTGTAAAAACAATCACCAATAAAGAGTTTAGTTGAAAGCAAATAAATTTTGACTCTCGTAAAGATACAACTACAGGGTCAATTCGGGTGGAGTATTGATAAGATCGTTTATAAGCTCAGCTAGGGATCAATAACAAAGACAAATAATATTGTACGCAGCGGAATAATCAAAACAATACTTTGTTATTGAACAAGGTTTTCCAATCACTAACACTAACTAATATTAGACGTTTATAGGAACACGTCTACTAACTAAACTAATAACCTAGGCGTTTACATGAACATACGCCTAGGACACACTAATCTAAAACCAATACCCTAGACGCTCTTCCCCAACGCCTAGGCTAAACACACACCTTTAGTCGACTACATTATTGGAAGACTTAATTAAAACCTACACCTATGTCCTCTTTATATACTAGAGGATAAGGACTAAATAATAAAACTTCCATTGCAAGCAAGCCCTTCCATCTTTTAGTAGGTTTCCTTCTTGTCATATTAAGTCCCTATTGTTTCATTCTTTTGTCTTTATCAACTCAAACTTGTAATTCCCAACAATCTTCCCTAGTTGATAATGACAAAACCATTCTTGAACGAACTTCCCTAGACGGTAGAAATTGAGATCGTGGATCTCACCATGAATGAAACAAGTATGTCTTCCTTTGTCTTCCCTTAATCCATGCCATGTCACTCAAACATCTCTTCCCTTTTGTTATTATCTAAATAGGAACGATGCAAATAATGATCTTGACCACCACGAACCAATATCATACTTCCAATCTAAGCCATCCAATGCTTCAAATCACCCACCATTACGCACCATAGGAAAAATGGATCCAAAACAGTAGAAAACTTCAACTAGAAGTAGTAATAATGATCAACAATAGTAAAAATCAAAAACTTCCCCTTGAGTGATGCATGTAGATGGTTAAACTTTTAACAATAAGCTTCCCCTAAAAAACTATATGTTAACCATCTTCTTGATTCTTCAAAATCTGTAGGCTTTATGTAATGATTACTTGTGAAGAAAAGCAAATATAACGAACTTGATGAAGAAGTAGAATTTCTCAAACTTGTTTCTTAAATATTTTACTATCCACGGAACTCCATACTTATACAAACCACAAAAAATAAGTAGACCGCAATCCCTTGACAAGAATCCTCAACTATATGAGACACTGAGCACTACAATGTAACTCCTTCAAGTGATAGACAATGTGTGCATAGAGCATTATAAGAAAAATCACACATTGCTAGATTCATCAAGCTAGATGATAAGAACACAAACCAAGCAATTCCACTTCACCTTCAAATAAGTGATAAATAATCCTCTTCGTAATCAATTCTTCAATAAATCAAATACGAGCCTTTTTTAAATCCTTTTAAGAACAAATAAATTTCTTCCTGTGTGTGTGAACAATAACCTCTCTGTGTGTGTGTCATCCAAAAATCATGCTCGACTTCCTCTTAAATCAAAAATCTTCGTAATAAAGCATGAACAAGATGTTGGAAGGAGAAGATTTTGATGAGTGTCAATTACTCATCATTTTGTACCATTTAAACGCAAAAACATCCGAAACACTCGTAAACACATCAAATGATCAAAATATCACAAACAAGTGTTTTATATGTTTTAAATGCAAAACATCAAAATCTGTGAAAACGATCAAATTTGCATTATTGGCGCTTTAGTCCCCAAGTTTTAAAATTGTCAAAAACAGTCCCGGTAAATCTAAATAAAGAGAAATGTTATTTAAGGTCCCCGAAATATTCTAATTTGTCAAAATGGTCCTTGAATAAATCTTTTGTAAATGGCGAAAAGGTCCCTTAACTTTCAAAATTGGCGAATTAGTCCTCGGAAAATGTGAAATGGCAAGTTTGGTCCTTGTACTTTGTGAGATTGTCAATTTTAGTCCTTGAAACAACTTTTCAGTTTTGGCAGAATAGGTCCTTGCAATTTCAGAAATGACAACACTAGTCCTTGTCATAATAACCTAAGCTACTTGTCAAAACCCATTTGACCCTGCCATTTAAAACCCTTTGGACCCCTGCCTTGTGACCCCTTTCTGTTTTGGACCCCCAAGTCAAAGATAGTCAAAATCCAGAAAAGGCGCCCTCCCACTGTTCACCATCTCCCACCTCCTGCTTCCCCAGCTATTGCCTGCTCCATCCCAAGGCCTTATCCCAAACACCTTTCTCCACTCATTATCACCCCTACAAACCCACCCTCCCTACTTGCTCATTACAAAGGTGCCTACAAGTCAAACCCACCACTTCCCGCCAAATGGAAAAGGGCTAAAACACTTATTACTCCCCATTGGTCAATCAAAGAGGTGGATTTGCTCTAAGGACACGTAAACAAGTTTGAAGCTTAAAAGGGAGAAAGAAGCGAGAGAAGGCGCCTTAGTTTTTTTAATTTCATGTATGTCGTTTTAATTAGTAATGTCTTAATCTAAGTTCAAAATTGTAATTCTCTTTTGTATGCACTTAATTCAAGTTAATTTATCATTACAAATCATTTTCCAAAGAGAATTCAAGTTATATTTCATATCACAAAATTTATGATTATCGTTAAAATTTCAACTTCAAGTTCTTATGTACAATGTCTTATAAGCTTATCTATAAGCTAAAATAAGTTTACTTAAGCTCTATATAGCTTTTGTAAGCTTGAAGAATCATTTTAATCAAGTTCCATGGAAAGTCAAAGAAAGTCAAACTGTGAAGCAATATGGTTCAAGTAGTTTGGAAATGGTGACGAGGAGTTGCAGAGATGGATGTGGGATGGATTTGATATAGACTAGTGTTATTGTGGGTTCTGGTTTGATTGTTGTTGCAAGCCAACGCGGCTAAGCTCGCTTGTAAGTCATTTTAAGTTTCTTAGCATAAACCGTCCTTGTTATTATAAGTAGTTAAAGTTAGTTTAAAAGTAGCATTTAGGTTATTTAAAGTTGGTTTGATCAAAAGTACATGTTGGTTTAATGTTTAGATCTGTCTTGTTGATAATCGGTATACATAAGGAGTGTTTGGTTCGCTTATATTCCTGCCTTTTAAGCTTATGCAGTTGTCCAATTCTATTAGCTCATGTTTGTTAAGTAAAATTGAACTCATTTGAGTCAATATTTGGTGCCCGCAACAACTAAAAGTCAAATCTTACTTTGAACTGTCTTACCCGAAACTGCTAGATCAAGGATTGGCAAATCCTTGATTTGTGTTAAGATATCATATACATAGCTTGCGATATCATTTCATCATATTTCATCATACTCAATCCTCAAATTGGTTCCAAAGATCATAAAAGTCAAAATATCTAAATCTGTTAAAAGTCAAAATATTTTGCAAAAGCGCGCTGGCAAATAGAAGGATTTTTCTTGGGTTCATTCTTGGACCAAATCAAATCAAACTTTGGGATTATTAAGTTAGCCAGGTCTACTTTCTTATTGTTATTTTAGTATAATTTTAGTAATTTTATTAAGCACTCAAATAAGCTCATTAAGCAGGGCACATATGCCCTGCTCACAAGTTCAAGCAGAGCTGAGCTTTTCTCAGCTTTTTGCTAAGCCTGCACAGAGCTCCATAGAGCTTTTCTTTGGCTCATATTTGGCTTAAACATAGTTAACCAGGTGTACTTCAGTTTCCAATTTGTAGTTTTCTGTTTTAGCTTAACATGTAGCTTGTGCTTATACTCAAAGTAGACACCAAATTTCTGTGTTAGCTCTTAATCTAAAAATCACCAAATCTTTGTATCCTGTAATCCAGAGCTTGAAGCTTATTGTTTTTAGTTGGAATTTGGTTAATTTAGTATATTATTGCTTCTGTGATCAGTTTGTTGCTAATTTGGTTCATTTGGCTTATTAAAGAGCTTATTCATAAGCTCATTTCATAGCAGTTCCATAATCTTCCACACAACACCATGTTTTTCTATTTTTCCTAGATTCCTAGTATAATTTTAGAATTTTCCTGAAATTTTCACATTTTTCTATAATAGTTTGCTATTTTTCTTAATTAAAAATGCTTTTAGGATTATTTAAATAGCTTTTAATAGAAAAATTCGAAAAAGTCCAAAAAATAATTTTTCATTTTATTAAGTTTAGATAAATATAAATAGTGAAAAAGTAATTTTCCAGATTTTTCATAGTTTATTTGGTAATTTTAGTAATTTAATTAGTTTTTAATAGTTTAAAATTCAAAAAAATAGAAAATAATCGAAAAATACAAAATAGTTTTGAAAATTCTAGTTTGTTATTTTAGACTTTTCCATTTCATAATTTTATTTTTCTAGCTTAATTTCCTAATTTTTTGTATTTTAGGTAATTATTAAATAGTTAAAATAGTTTTAATTAACAATAATTAGATAATTAGATATAAAAATAATTTTCTTTTCTAAAAAGTTTCTTTTATCATTAGGTTTATAAAAATACCATTTTCATATTTTTAGGGTTAATATTGCTTTAGTTTCACGCTTTTAATCAGACGTCACAGAGATTTTAATTTCGCTTTTATAAAACATAAAACAAAAACATCGCTTTAAAATAGTGATAGCGTTTATTTAATAGATTTTAACTTTTAATTTCCTTTAATCTTCTGTAGTTTATAAACAACTCAAAATCCTTATCGACCACTATCCTTAGTGGTTAATCGACATCGATCGTGTTTAACACCGCTCATCCTCCGGGGACATAACGACCCGGAATCCACCGATTCTCCTCGATCTTAAATTGCATTGGTGTGTAACTGCTTTGAGTTTCTTACAGCTTAGTCATTCACAAGTGATTAGCTCGCGTGAGATAACTTGACGGTTGCAGACCGATCAAATTTTGGCGCCACGGGGGAGGTCAGAAGCGTGTTCTAAAACATTTTCGAACCAGCACTTGCACATATACCACGCTTGTAAAAGTTTTTTGTAAAGTTATAACAAAATCAAAAGTTCATTAACACTTTTCCTAAAGTGTTAAAACACAAAAAAATATAAAACAACAAAACAATCGTAACGTTTTCGACTTGTGTTTCTTTTAAGGTGATTCTTAAAGAAATACGATTTGGTTAGACGAGACGATACCAAAAATATTGTCCAAAAGTTTTTAAACCCATCAAGACATATCTATACCTACGCCTTTTCAAAGATACTTAATATATACATAAAATCAACCACCGCAAATCAAGGCGAGCACTACCTAACTGGGGTGCGACCATAATAAGTTCCCTAACATCGATTTAAAACTTGCCTTTGTGTCACTTGTGATTTGGTGTACCTTTTTCAAAGAAGCCATTTCATTTGTGATTATTGGTTAAGTTCACTTGTGTTTTGCCTCATTTGTTTTGAAACCGATTTTATACTTAGTGCATGCGCGCTGTTCTTCCAGCTTCTACAAGTCCATTGTCGAACTTGAAAGATTCCTCGAGACGAGAGGACGCTCGCTACTTCACCGGATCGAGGAACGCCTACCACCACCACCACCGTCGAATGGCGAAGACAAGCCGATGAATGAGCTTCCAAGCACCCATCGAGGGTTACGGAGATGCCATTGTTGTCCCACCATCGCGGTCGACACCTTTGAGCTCAAAACCGGTTACTTAACTGGTAACCCAAAGCCAATTCTATGGTTTTGAGCGGGATGATCCTCATGCACACATTCGATGGTTTAACAAGATTGCATCTACCATCAAGTATAAGAATGTCCCACATGAAGCTATCAAGCTTCTTCTGCTCCTATTTTCTGTAGGACAAGCCGGAATTGGCTTCGAGAAACAACCCCTCGCTCCATTGAGACATGGGAAGATCTTGTCACCAAGTTTGTGAACGAATTCTATCCTCCATCCCGAACCACAAGTCTTAAGAATGAGATAATGAAATTTTCTCGTAGATTTGATGAATCATTCGGGAGGCATGGGATCGTTACAAAGAGTTGCTTCGAAGTGTCCGCATCACGGTTTTACCGAATTAATGCAAATGGATACTTTCTACAATGGTCTCAATCAGGCTAATCAAGACTCTTTGAATGCCTCCGGGAGGTATTTCTGAGCAAGACCACCAAAGAGGCCTTGCGGATCATTGAGAACAAATCTCGTGTCCGTCCTTTCGTGAGCAAAGACATATCGCCTAATGTCGGACCTTCTTCTTCATCCCCCCCAAGTGAGTACATCTAGCACCGATGCTAAGATTGATAAACTCACGACATTGTTCGTGCTCGGTTCTTGCTAACCAAAAGAAAGTCACATTCACTCAATCACCAACACATGTCGGGTGAAGAAAGTTGAGAGTTGTGTCACTTGTGGTGGTCCTCATGCATACTACAACCGATCGCCACCGATGGTAGTCCGTTTGAAGCTAATGCTATAGCCGGTACTTCAAATCAAGGAGGTAATCAATACCGCCCTCGAATGAACCAAACTACCGTGCTAACACTTATCGTGCACCACCCGGTTTCAACCGTAATCCTAACCGAATCGAACCAACAAAGAATGAACCAAGGTTATCAAAACCAAGGTAATTTCTATTCGGACCCAACCAAGGTTTCCAACAACAAGGAAATCTTAATCAAAACACTTACAATCGAGGGAATCAATTTCGTGGGAATATGAACCCTAATCAAGGGAATTCGGTATAACCGTAACATAAGGCCTCAAATTATCCCTCCACCACCTCCTCGTGTCAACATCTCGATGAGCTTTTAAAGCAATTCATGAAGACTCAAGAGGAGACAAACAGGTTGTTGGTCACGATCGGCGAACTAAAGAAGTCTTTAAATGATCGACCCTCGCCTGTGTACTTTACCTAGCAACACGATCGCTAATCCGAGGGGCGATGCAAAGGCGATCACAACCAGAGTGGTGTTTCGTATGATGGACCCGCTGTCCTACTACCTCTTCTTCTTCTCTCCCGAAGGTAGTGGAAAGTGAACCCGAGGCGACAAAGGACAAGGAACTTCCTACTAATAACGGAAGTACCAACAATGTCCATCCTCGTGTTGTCCGAAACCAAAATCCAATCCAGAGTTGTTTTGAACCTCCCGTAGCTCCCATTGAAAATCCAAATCTTCTATTCCTTACCCATCACGCTTACATGAGCGAAGTCTAAAAAAGTCGGTCATCAAATGGAAAAATTCTTTCAAATTTTCCAAGAACTTCATTTTGACATAAGTCATGGATGCTATCATGTTGATGCCCAAGTTTGCATCAACTCTCAAACACATGTTAAGCAATAAGGAAAAGTGCTTGAAATGGCTAAAACTCCTCCGAACGAGAACTGCTCAAGTTATTCTAAAGAAGCTTCCCGAGAAGCTTGGAGATCCCGGAAAGTTCCTCTTACCTTGTGTATTTCGTGAATGGTTGAATGCTTTGCCTTGGTGATCTTGGTGCAAGCATAAACCCGATGCCTCATTCAAGATGGAAGAAACTTTCTTCCGGATCTTATTCCTACATGCATGACTCTCGAGCTTGCAGATCGTACAATATCCCGTCCTCCTGAATTGCCGAGGACGTGTTTGTGAAAGTAGGAAAGTTCCATTTTCCTACCGACTTTGTAGTCGTTGATTTCGATGTCGATCCACGGGTTCCTCTCATTGTTGGAAGAGGATTCCCGAGAACGGGCCGTGCTCTCATTGATGTATTTGAGCAAGAGATCACATTACGTGTTGGTAATGAAGTCGCCACTTTTAACCTTGATCAAACTTGAGGTACTCGCAAACTATGATTCCGAGTCGGTTAACCGAATCGATATCATTGATGTTGCTTCAAGAGTACTCAAGAAGTTCGGTTATTCTCATAATTACGTGAGTGGGAATCCCACCATCTTCTCAACCTATCATAGCCAATTCTACTCTTCTCTCACCCGCTTGAGGCGACTTCATCTTGGAAGAGATTGAAGCATACTGGCTAGTGATTCTGCTCCTTGGGAAATTGATCACGCTCCAATTGACATCGAGGGGACATACTTCTCATTCGAAAATGCTTAAAGATGATCATTCATCAACCCTCACATTAGTGATGCATTCAAGAGATTAATCACCATGAGATTAATCCGAGGAGATATTCTTACTCGAGAAGTTGTTAAATCAGAAACTTCTCCTCCTCTCCTCCCAAACTTCATAACAAGGAAGTCAAGTCGGTTGAGAAAATCAAGAATTTCAAGTCGAACTTAAGGACTTACCACCTCATCTTGAGTATGCATTTCTTGAAGGCGATGATAAATTGCACGTCATTATTGCTCGAGATTTGAGTAAAGATGAAAAGATCGCCTCATTAAGGTCTTGAAGTCACACAAGCAAGCAATTGCTTGGAAACTCTCCGACATTAAGGTATCAACCCGAATTTTGTACTCACAAAATCTTGATGGAGGACGACTTCAAACCAAGAAAGGCAACATCGGAGAAGGGTGAATCCAAAATCCATGATGTTATCAAACAAGAAGTTATCAAACTTCTTGATGCAGATTGATTTATCCTATCTCGTATAGTCCTTGGGTTAGCCCGATTCATTGTGTTCCAAAAAGGGTGGCATAACCGTTGTCACGAATGAAGAAAACGAGTTGATTCCAACTCGATTGGTTACGGATGGCGTGTATTCGTATTGACTATCGTAAGTTGAATGACGCCACCAGTAGACCATTTTCCTCTACCCTTCATGGACCGATGCTTGAGAGATTAGCGAGGAACGAATACTATTGTTTCCTTGATGGTTTCTCGGTTACTTTCAGATCCCCATTGATCCACGGGATCAAGAGAAGACCACATTCACCGCCCATACGGAACTTTTGCCTACAAACGTATGCCTTTTGGCTTATGTAACGCCTCCCGCACGCCCAACGTAGTATGATGGCCATATTCCACGACATGATCGGGGAAACAATGGAGGTGTTTATGGATGACTTCTCGGTCATCGGGATTCATTTCAGATTTGTCTCTCCCACTTAGACAAAATGCTTAAACGGTGTGAAGACACCAATCTATGTCTAAACCGGGAGAAGAGCCACTTTATGGTCAAAGAGGGCATAGTCCTTGGCCATAAGATTTCAAAAACGGGATTGAGGTAGATAGAGCAAAGTTGATGTTATTGCTAACTACCTCATCCTACTACCGCCAAAGGTATTAGGAGTTTTCTTGGTCATGCCGGTTTTATCGCAGATTCATACGTGATTTTTCCAAAATCGCCGCCTATGACCCATCTTCTTGAAAAGAAGCTCCTTTTATCTTCTCTCCGAGTGCATCAAGCTTTTGAAACATCAAGAAAAGGCTTACGGAAGCACCCATTCTAGTTGCCCCGATCGATTTACCCTTCGAGCTCATGTGCGATGCAAGTGATTTTGCAATCGGTGCGGTCTTGGGGCAACGCAAACAAAGCATTTTCAGCCTATACACTACGCAAGTAAGACTATGATCAAGCTCAAACCCATTACACCACTACGTAAAAGAACTATTAGTGGTGTATGCGTTTGAGAAATTTCGCCATACCTCATCTTGACCAAATGCGGGTGTATACGGACCACTCGGCTCTCAAATATCTCTTTGCAAAACAAGATGCAAAGCCGAGATTGTTCGCTGGGTTCTCCTCCTCCAGAATTTGATATCATTATACGTGATAAAAAGGAGCCGAGAACCTAGTCACGATCATCTATCCCGATTAGAGAACCCTCACCAAGATGTGTTCGAGAAAAGGAAATAAACGAAACATTTCCTCTCGAGACACTCAATGCGGTTTCTTTTCGTGGAGACTCTACTACCCCATGGTTTGTCGACTTCGCAAATTACCATGCGGTAACTTCATAGTGAAAGGATGTCGTCCCAACAAGAACAAGTTCTTCAAGGATGTTAAACATTACTTAGGACGACCCTTTCTTGTTTAAAATCACATGGATCAAGTCATCAGCGATGTGTATATGGTCGAAGCTATTGACATTCTCAAGGCTTGCCATGTCGACCTCTTGGGGACATCATAGCCCCAACTACACCGCCAAGAAGGTGTTTGATTCCGATTCTATTGGCCCACAATCTATAAGGATGCCCATGAATTACGTTAAAGCTCGCGACGCTTGTCAACGCCACGGAATATCTCACAAAGGAATGAAATGCCACAAAATGCCATTCAAGTGTGTGAGATCTTTGACATCCGGGGCATGACTTTACGGGCCATTCCTTCTTCTCATGGTAATAAGTACATACTCGTGGTCATTGACTACTTGTCAAAATGGGTTGAAGCCAAGGCTTTACCCACCAACGATGCCCGAGTTGTAGTGAAATTCTTAAAATCCTTATTTGCTAGGTTTGGAACTCCACGAGCCATAATCGATGATCGTGGTGCGATTGCAATGACCGCTTTGAAAGAGTCATGCGGTATGGTGTGACTCACCGCCTCTCTCGCGCACCACCCCAAACTAGTGGGCAAGTGGAAGTTTCAAACCGAGGATTAAGAGAATTCGGAGAGGACGGTTGGCGAAACCGTGCCTCTTGGTCGGATAAGCTAGATGATGCACTCGGGCCTTTCAGCGACACAAAACACCCATCGGTGCACTCCATACAAGCTTGTATACGGAAGGCGTGTCATCTACCTATTGAGTTAGAGCACAAGGCATCTGGGCCTTGAAGCATGCCAACTTTGATATTCGATCACCGGTGATCACCGGAAAGTTCAAATGAATGAATTAAATGAACTCCGTGATCAAGCTTACGAGAACTCTTTGATCTATAAAGAAAAGACAAAGAAGATTCATGACTCTAAAATCAAGAACCGCGTTTTCAACGTTGGTGATCGAGTCCTTCTTTTAATTCAAGATTAAAGATTTTCTGAAAGCTTAAATCCTACCGTCTCGGACCATTTACTATCACTAAGGTTTATCCTTATGGTACCATTGAGTTATCTCAACCCGATGGTCCCGACTTTAAAGTGAATGGTCATCGGTTGAAGCATTACTTTGAGAGGACATTCCTCCCGTGGTTGTCCCGCATCTACAAACCTTCCCCATGAACCAATGAATGCGGGATCGAGTCAAGCTAGCGACTCGAAATCAAAAACAAGAGCATGTTACATGGGTTTTCACCCGTGTACCACCCTAGTGCTGGGAGTTGCCACATGTTGTGTATATAAGAAAGTTCTAAAAAAAAAAAAAAAAATCCTTGCCGAATAATGGCCTCAGATTTCCCTTTACGTTCTTTGTTTCGCATAATCGCGGTACTTTGAATATTGAGGGCAATATTCATTTCTAAGTGCTGGGGAATTTCACGAATTTTATCATGTAATTATACCACCTAACTCCCCGCTTTTGGCAAAAATTTTTTTGGAGTAAGTGTTTTACACTTACTCATTTGGTTATCATCCGCCATGTCTCAGAAGACAAAAGGATTGGCTAATCCAGAGCAAACGACTCTTGGTAAAGATATCTCAAACCGCTGACGGCTTGCAATTTGCCCAAAATTGTATGGTATTCACCACCATATCCTAAAAGTGAAGAGTTGGCTAGCCCGCAAGTTTATGGCTTGTGGTAAAGGCGCTTGGAAAACCATAATTGGTAATCGACTCACCAAAGATAATACCGATAATTTATCTAAGAGTTATTAGTCCGTACAAACGGCTCGTAAAGACAAATCAAATCCGTTGAAAGTCGGTGATTTGCTCAAAATCATTCGGTTATCGATGTACCAAGGTTCTTACTTGAACTCGAAACATTTGGCTACTCCGTAAGTAATGGCTTTTGGTAAAGAGATGAAATCCATTAATTTTTCTCAAAACATTGCTAGGGACTAGCAATATCTTAGTGTGGGGATTGATGAGTGTCAATTACTCATCATTTTGTACCATTTAAACCGCAAAACATCCGAAAACACCGAAACACATCAAAATGATCAAAATATCACAAACAAGTGTTTTATATGTTTTAAATGCAAAACATCAAAATCGGTGAAAACGATCAAATTTGCATTATTGGCGCTTTAGTCCCCAAGTTTCAAAAATTGTCAAAAACAGTCCTCGTAAATCTAAATAAAGAGAAATGTTATTTAAGGTCCCCGAAATATTCTAATTTGTCAAAAATGGTCCTTGAATAAATCTTTTGTAAAATGGCGTAAAAGGTCCCTTAACTTTCAAAATTGGCGAATTAGTCCTCGAAAATGTGAAAATGGCAAGTTTGGTCCTTGTACTTTGTGAGATTGTCAATTTTAGTCCTTGAAACAACTTTTCGCTTTTGGCGTAATAGGTCCTTGCAATTTCGAAATGACAACACTAGTCCTTGTCATAATAACCTAAGCTACTTGTCAAACCCATTTGACCACGCCATTTAAAACCCTTTGGACCCCGCCAGGACCCCTTTCTGCTTTTGGACCCCCAAGTCAAAGACAACAAAATCCGAAAAAGCGCCTCCCACCTGCTCACCATCTCCCACCTCCTGCTTCCCAGCCTATCGCTCGCTCCATCCCAAGGCCTTATCCCAAACACCTTTCTCCACTCATTATCACCCCTACAAACCCACCCTCCCTACTTGCTCACATATGCCTACAAGTCAAACCCACCACTTCCCGCCAAAATGGAAAAGTGGCCAAAACACTTATTACTCCCCCATTGGTCAATCAAAGAGGTGGGATTTGCTCTAAGGACACGTGTAAACAAGTTTGAAGCTTAAAAGGGGAGAAAGAAGCAGAGAAGAGGCAGTCTTAGTTTTTTTTAATTTCATGTATGTCGTTTTAATTAGTAATGTCTTAATCTAAGTTCAAAATTGTAATTCTCTGTTTGTATGCACTTAATTCAAGTTAATTTATCATTACAAATCATTTTCCAGCAGTAATTCAAGTTATATTTCATATCACAAAATTTATGATTACTGTTAAAAATTTCAACTTCAAGTTCTTATGTACAATGTCTTATAAGCTTATCTATAAGCTAAAATAAGTTTACTTAAGCTCTATATAGCTTTTGTAAGCTTGAAGAATCATTTTAATCAAGTTCCATGGAAAGTCAAAGAAAGTCAAACCGTGAAGCAATATGGTTCAAGTAGTTTGGAAATGGTGACAGGGAGTTGCAGAGATGGATGTGGGATGGATTTGATATAGACTAGTGTTATTGCTGGTTCTGGTTTGATTGTTGTTGCAAGCCACCGTGCTAAGCTCGCTTGTAAGTCATTTTAAGTTTCTTAGCATAAATTGTCCTTGTTATTATAAGTAGTTAAAGTTAGTTTAAAAGTAGCATTTAGGTTATTTAAAGTTGGTTTGATCAAAAGTACATGTTGGTTTAATGTTTAGATCTGTCTTGTTGATAATCGGTATACATAAGGAGTGTTTGGTTCTCGCTTATATTCCTGTCTTTTAAGCTTATGCAGTTGTCCATTTCTATTAGCTCATGTTTGTTAAGTAAAATTGAACTCATTTGAGTCAATATTTGGTGCCTGCAACAACTAAAAGTCAAAACTTACTTTGAATCTGTCTTATCTGATAACTGTTATGATCAAGGATTGGCAAATCCTTGATTTGTGTTAAGATATCATATACATAGCTTGCAGAAGTATCATTTCATCATATTTCATCATACTCAGTCCTCAAATTGGTTCCAAAGATCATAAAAGTCAAAATATCTAAATCATTAAAAGTCAAAATATTTTGCAAAAGGCGGTTTTGGCCAAATAGAAGGATTTTTCTTGGGTTCATTCTTGGACCAAATCAAATCAAACTTTGGGATTATTAAGTTAGCAGTCTACTTTCTTATTGTTATTTTAGTATAATTTTAGTAATTTTATTAAGCACTCAACAGCTCATTAAGCAGGCACATATGCCCGCTCATTAAGTTCAGCAGAAATGAGCTTTTCTCGCCTTTTGCTAAGCTCGCACGAGCTCCATAGAGCTTTTCTTTGGCTCATATTTGGCTTAAACATAGTTAACTGTGTGTACTTCAGCTTCCAATTTGTAGTTTTCTGCTTTAGCTTAACATGTAGCTTGTGCTTATACTCAAAGTAGACACCAAATTTCGTGTTAGCTCTAATCTAAAAATCACCAAATCTTTGTATCCTGTAATCCAGAGCTTGAAGCTTATTGTTTTAGTTGGAATTTGGTTAATTTAGTATATTATTGCTTCGTGATCGGTTTGTTGCTAATTTGGTTCATTTGGTTTATTAAAGAGCTTATTCATAAGCTCATTTCATATGCGCCCATAATCTTCCACACAACACCATGTTTTTCTATTTTCCTAGATTCCTAGTATAATTTTAGAATTTTCCTGAAATTTTCACATTTTTCTATAACAGTTTGCTATTTTTCTTAATTAAAAATGCTTTTAGGATTATTTAAATAGCTTTTAATAGAAAAAATTCGAAAAAGTCCAAAAAATAATTTTTCATTTTTATTAAGTTTAGATAAATATAAATAGTGAAAAAGTAATTTTCCAGATTTTTCATAGTTTATTTGGTAATTTTAGTAATTTAATTAGTTTTAATAGTTTAAAATTCAAAAAAATAGAAAATAATCGTAAAAATACAAAAATAGTTTTGAAAATTCTAGTTTGTTATTTTAGACTTTTCCATTTCATAATTTTATTTTTCTAGCTTAATTTCCTAATTTTTTTGTATTTTAGGTAATTATTAAATAGTTAAAATAGTTTTTAATTAACAATAATTAGATAATTAGATATAAAAATAATTTTCTTTTTCTAAAAGTTTCTTTTATCATTAGGTTTATAAAAATACCATTTTCATATTTTTAGGGTTAATATTGCTTTAGTTTCACGCTTTTAATCAGACGTCACAGAGATTTTAATTTCGCTTTATAAAACATAAAACAAAAACATCGCTTTAAAATAGTGATAGCGCTTATTAAATAGATTTTAACTTTTAATTTCCTTTAATCTTCCGTAGTTTATAAACAACTCAAAATCCTTCCGACCACTATCCTTAGCGGTTAATCGACATCCGATCGTGTTTAACACCGCCATCCTCCTGGGACATAACGACCGGGAATCCACCGATTCTCCTCGATCTTAAATTGCATTGGTGTGTAACTGCTTTTGAGTTTCTTGCTTAGTCATTCACAAGTGATTAGCTCATGAGATAACTTGACGGTTTTGCACCGATCAACTTTCATCAAAATCTGCGAGATTTCATATAAAGCTGCGGATTTCAGATAAACCGCAAGACTTTTATAACAAATATGAGCGAACAATACTTTTAAACTGCAGTGCCTTGAAAATTCCATCTCGTCTCGATCACCAAGATTTTTAAAATCAATGAGCGATCTTAAAAATCATACAAGATGTGAAGATTTTAACAAATTACCAAGATTTCATCTTCGTCAAGCGGATTTTGCATAATAATTTCGAGCAAGCAAGACTTTGAATAAAACTCAAGAAGAAGATTTTAAAACGTAGTAGCAAGATCGCTCACAAACATGCAAGACTTTGCATAAATTCGAGCAATATAACATGCAGAGCGGATTTTGAAAAATATACCATCAATAACTCTCGACTTTTATCCCATGTGCAAGTAATATCATTAATCTTCACACATTAAAAGCATCCCACATGAACCAAACAACGAATAAGACGTTGAAACAACATCAAGATTTCGAATAAAACTTGTAGTAGCAAAGACTTTAAAATATGGATAACAGTACTTTGAATTTAACAGTCAATCGAACAATTATAGTACCCATCATAGCCACGTGTTTACCATCTCGTGAAAACTCCATGAAGGCAACGAGCATGTGTTCAAATCCAATTAGCTCCAATCCCATCCAAGCATGAACAGAATTAACTTCGTCCCATGTGCGCATGAACCATGAGAATAATGAGACCAATAAAAACAAATATTGCCGCATCTTCTGACTTGACCAATCATGTCCATAATTTAACCAATCAAAGATGAGTACCAGCTTAAGAACCATGCACCATAGCATATCAAATCCAAGCACCATAAAGCATTTTTGTACTATCCCATGTAAGTCCTTCACATGCATGTAGCAATCCAAACCTTGAAACCAATCATACATCAAGCAGTACTTTGAAAGTCCATCAGCAGCCAACATCGACACTTTATAACTTTCGACTCAGACCTCCAATTAAAGATCCCTCCGGTGGAAAGTTAGATTGTCATATAGAGAACATCCACCAAAAATTTCGTTACGATCCAACGGTTAACGAAAAAGTTATCGCCGTTTCAAAACAGTGCTGTATAAAAATACGAAAAGTTGAGCTCCGAATTTTTCTTCCTTTTTCATCATTTTTCGACACATAAAACCTTGTGATTCCCTATATCAAGAGCTCCCCGCTCTGATACCAATTGATAAGATCATTTATAAGCTCGGATAGGGATCAATAACAAAGACAAATAATATTGTACGCAATGAATAATCAAAACAATACTTTGTTATTGAACAAGGTTTTCCAATCACTAACACTAACTAATATTAGACGTTTATAGGAACACGCCTACTAACTAAACTAATAACCCAGGCGTTTACATGAACATACGCCTAGGACACACTAATCTAAAACCAATACCCTAGACGTTCTTCCCAACGCTCTGGGCTAAACACACACCTTTAGTCGACTACATTATTGGAAGACTTAATTAAAACCTACACCTATGTCCTCTTTATATACTAGAGGATAAGGACTAAATAATAAAACTTCCATTGCAAGCAAGCCCTTCCATCTTTTAGTAGGTTTCCTTCTTGTCATATTAAGTCCCTCTTGTTTCATTCTTTTTGTCTTTATCAACTCAAACTTGTAATTCCCAACAAGTATTAAGTACTAACCTCATCAGATCATGCAATTATTAAAACAAAAAGTTGTAAAATTATTGTTGAAGATAAAATTTAGAAGAAATTGAAAAATAAGAAAGATTAAAATTACACAATAATTAATAAGTCCGAACGATAGTCAACATTTTATGAACCATTCGGTAAAAGCTCGTTTATATTCGTTATTTATTTATTTATTTCGATGAAATGTTCTTTACTTATTAAATAAACGAATATTAACAATATTTTTCGCTCGTTTAGTTAAATAAACGAACATGAACAAAAGTTGCGTCCGGTCATTTATGTTCGTGAACGTCCTATTATGTGTTTATTAGCGTTCGCTTATATTCATCTATTTGTTTATGTTCGTATATCATATTTTTTAATTATATTCTTTTAAACCCCGATTTGTTTAAACAATGCAACACTTTTAAAACAAAATAAATCCATAATTTAGTTAAGTTTATGTTTTTTTTTCCTCGTTCGTTTATGTTTGATCGTTTATGTTCGTTTAAGGTTCGTTCTTCGTCTTAATGAACTAACCTAAACGAGCATGAATAACTCATTTTCTTAATAATCGAACATGAATAACTCATTTTCTTAATAAACGAACATGAATAAGAAAATTCATCCGCTTAAGCATTCGTGTCCGCTTATTTGTCCGATTAAAATTAAAAACAAACATGAACAAGGATTCGTTTGTATTCGTCCGGTTTGTTTACGACTCTAATAATTAATCATCAAAAAGTTAGGAGTGTTATTATATGATAGTGTATTAATATAATGGCTCAAACTCACTAATTATATGCCAAAATCAAGCTCATCATCATCACTCAATAAGGTCCATTATCAACATATGATAAGCCCGATTACACTCCTGTGCCACACTGGCCCGGAAAGCCTCTCGAGGCCGTGTAATAGACATACATGAGACAATTGTCTCCCAACCGTCACTAATGACCAAGATGTACTATCGACATATGACAATAGGAGACACACAAGCAAGAATATTGAGACGGGCACGACTGGCACGAGCCACGGAGGTGGTGCCACTTGTCTTGCTTAGTATACTCATTGGATGATCAACACTTGGTCCGCTCTACGTCATTGATCATCCACGTGGGTTTATCCTTAAAGCTTAAGTGCTTCTCTATAAATAGAAGACATCACACACCAAAAAAAAGACCTAGTCTAATTCCTTTATACACTCTTTACAATGTTTCACACAGTTAAACACACGCTTACATGGTTTGTTTTAGTGTTATCCAAACTCTCTTAATCATAACATTGGGTCCTTACTGTTCGACACGGGAAACCAAACAACACAACCATCTCTACCCAATCCTAATAAAATTTTACATACTATACGTAAACATGGCACCATCCGTGGAGACATGATACAAAATAGCCACAAAATTTTACCTATTTTTATTCAGTTTCTCACGTGAAAAGTATATTTTTTTCCTTTTACACAAGTTTTTAGCCCAACATGTCTAGCAAATATCTTTTACCACCTCAAATTTCGAAAGTACCACAGAATCACCTCGGACCAGTCCAAGTGGAAGAACTCACTCACACTAAGGAAGGTCCAGATACTAGAAAACGAGACTCGCCAGTCAGCTAGAAACTTTACAAGAGGACCATCGGGAGGTGCATGCAACAAGCGACCACGTCGACTGCATGACACTTTTCCACCAAGGACCAATCACGAGCGAGAGAAACCAAGGTAGTTCATACGTACTCAGGGTGCGGTCATAGTTAAAAAAACTAGATGATTGGTTCTCAGGTAAACACATAATCCTCGACTTATGTTCCTCTGCATAACCGTATACCTGATATTCCAAGCACACCAGCAACTAGCACCAACTCTAACGCTAATTTAACCCTGAATACAACCCAAATAACATCCTTTTTTTGACACTTGGTCCACACTCTCAGGATATCACCTGCCATATCCTACCACTGACCCGTGCGGTCAACAACGCTCTTGGCGAGCCAACATGACACATCTATATGATCCAGTATTGGCAATCAGGCAGCAAAAGAAGTAGTGAAGTAATGGAAGATTGGCGGAGCCCATCGCGAAGCATTCCATGGGACCCCTTCATGTCATCATCAAACCCAGTCATCATCACAACAATGATAGCCTCATACAAAGTCAGCAGAATATTTGTGAATCTGGTAACATTAGTCGACAAAATGTACAAGTATTGCTTCAATAAACTTCCAAAACATATCGGGCGTGGTCTCAGGCCACCAACAACATTGCTTATCAGTTTCTCAAGCGACATATCCTACGCTGAAGGTGTCATAAGTTTGGAATGTATAGTCGGGACAAACCCGCTATCAAGGAAAATCATGCTGGAGTTCTGTATTGTTAGATCAACGTCAAAATATAGTGTAATAATTGGAAGAATAACATTTCAGAAGCTTAACATGGAGGTCTCAACCATCAGGTCACTCGTCGAATTTCCAAAAAAAACAGGACTACATACCGCCAGGAGTGACTATCCTGGCAAAGATGCAGGTTTGGCTGCTACAGTGGAAGAAAGCAACATCATTGAAATATGGGAGCCTATCCCAGAGAAGAAAGGGTCGTCATCAATCCTGAATTCCCAGGTCAACCCATCACAATCGGAGCTCATCTCCCACCACAAGTGATAAACCAACTTGTAAAACTATAGCAAACATTCTAGATGTATTTTCTTGGAAACTGTTAGACATGATCGGTGTCCCTAGAGAGTTCGCATAACATAGCCTAGGCCTGAACCAATTTGCAGTTTCCATCAAACAGAGAAAATGTAGTCTTTCTCTAGAACGGTCCAAGTCTATGGACTCTCACGTCAACGACCTCATCCAGGCAGGCATACTAAGACCTATGAAATACCAAACCTTGGTGGCAATTGATGAGGTGTAAAAACATGCATTTTTAGGGGTCATTTAACCTCTAAACTAGTACATATTTGATCATTTATTATCCTGAATCGTTTCTATTTGATTTTTAGGTACTTGGGAAGCAAATGTTGGAAATTAAACTGTTTTTGGCTCATTTGGACAAGAAAACGAAGAAAATGACCAAGTCAAGAAAACGTCCCTGAAAAGGAGGTGGGTGGCGTTACAAATACAACATGACGCCGTCACTTGAAGAATCACGAAGATGATCCAGTAATAAATTTTACAAGCGACGCTTCAGAGGAGGGTGACAGTCTAGAACTGACGGCGTCAAGACCAAAAAGTGAAGATCGACGGTGTCACAACCCTTAAGGTGACGCCGTTACAACTAAGTCGGTGCAGCTTATGAAACCCTAATGATGGCGAGCTGACGTGGTCACACTTGTAAAGTGACGTCGTCACAGTTTAAATTCTATATAAAGTTTTCATAGGATTTTCATTATGGATGACATGTATTGGTAAGAATTTGGAGAGACCTTTTGGTGCACGATTTTCACAGCTTTTGTAAGGGTTTTAAGCCCCTTAAACTCCATGTTTTATTTGAAGATAAGTTAATCATCCTTTAATCATTACAATATATCTATGTGTTGTGTGATTAATTGTTTATCTTCTCTTATCTTTAGTATGTTAGGCTAGATATATTAGTGTTTGCTTAGTATTGAATAAATCTTAGTTATTGATTATAAATTATCGTCTCTTGTTTAATTAGTTGTTATCGCGTTAGGAGTTGAAAAAGTGCCTAGATATTAGATTAGGTACATCACTAGCTTGATTGTCTGACAAAACTCTCCACTATAGTGCTATAGTTGGTTTGTTTGTTGTATTTATTGGGTGAATTACGGTCGCTGACATTAAGAGTCTTAACGAGTCCTATATATTCTCAATCGTTGGTAGAATTGCGGTCGTTGACATTAAGATTCTTAACGAGTCCTATACATTCATAGAGTTAGGGCATTTGGTACCTCCCTACGATTAACATTAAAGAATACAACTCGCTAATTAAAACAAGGATGTGACAATTCGACTAATCAATAGGATATAACTAGGGAGTAGTAAGATTCTAAGTAAACACATTTATTTATTATACACCAATTTACTTTTTCTCATATTTAGTTTAATTAGTTAATTAGTAGTTATAAAACAAACTCTTCAAACCCAGAGATTTTTACTTTGCTTTTTAAAAAATATAAAAATACAAAAATAATCATCCCTCAACCTTTAGAATTAACTCATCATACACTTCGAGCCTTCACAGCACTATTCCACTAGAGAACGATCAATCCCCCGTGTCTTACCTATACTACCCTACAACGGTTAGGTACACTTACTGTTTAGGAGGATTGTAAAACTTCTTATACTTACAATTATCCGCATCAAGTTTTTGGTGTTGATGCCAGGGAATAGTTTAGGTTTCAATTTCTATCTCATTTATGTCTACTCACTAGATTCCTATCAAGTGAGGGGTTTTTTTATTATTATTTTTTTAGTCTATCTTGTTCGTTGTTACCTTTGTTCGTAAAACCCCTCTCATTTGTCACTATAGCGGATGAAGTTGCATTTGAATCATTGACAATAAAGGAACAAATTTACTACACGAATGGATTTACCTCTTGTTGTTCCAATGAATTTTTTAGTGATCTTAGAGATATCCAAAAAGAGATGGGGGTAAAGTTAGATGGGTCTGATGAATTCTATGCATGTGTGACTTCTATTAAACAATCATTGTTAGGATCAACTGCTTTTAGTGAGACCATTTGGAAAAAAATTGAGAAAAGCTTCCTAACCGTGAACCATAAGTTGAATGAAATGATAGGATTGTACACTTCACAACCTGAGGAAGCAAATGAGGAGGATTTATCCGACTATAGGTACCATGAACAAAAAGACCTAGTTTTTAAGAACATGGACTTTGAATCAGACCAAGATTGTGAGATGGTTAAAGTTGAGCTACCTAGTTTCATGTGTGGGATAAATTTCACCAAAACATATGACACGCATGAGGAATCCTTTAGGCAATAGAAACATAGTGATCAAGTTATTGAGAACGATTCTTATGAATCAGACCAAGAATTTGAAATGGCTAGAGAATGATTTGAGATACTTAGGTGTGTGCTTGGGTTAGATCCACCAAAATACATGATGAACATATAAGTGATCTTGATAAGATATAGAATGAGGTGAAAACTCCAACCCCACAACTCCTACCATCATTTGAGGAAAACACGCTGCCCCTTACTTACCCGGAAGAAATAGAAGAGACTATAGGAACCCTAATGGAAGTAGAACCTTTGGACCAAACAAAACTTGATGAAATAGGTTTAGATACTTGTTGTCATGACCTTTCTCTTAGTTCTATGGAAGTTCCTAGTGTTGATGAACCAGAGCCTAAACCAAAGCCATTGCCCAATTTTCTATCCTTATATGTGAATTTAGGAATTGAAAAAGGCCCCAATGAACCCATCAAACCATATAGTCCGGGTAGTTTTACGATGAAGGTAGTAAACTCTAAGCCTTGTGGAGAGGAAGCCAATATAAGGATGAAACATAACCTTACACACTTACATCACCCATTTATGATTGATCACAAAAAATATTATGGGTTTAAACCAGGTTTATTAGGTCAAGATGAATTCCTAACTAGGAGTCTCTCGAAGTTGATAGAAGATGATCCCTTTTTAGGAAAAAAATTGGTTTACCCATTGGCCCAAATGAATTAGGTAAGGTTAAGATGAAAGAAGCACACCTCTTTAAGTATTTTATTCAACCACCAATCTCTCATCATATGCCTTGTTCCAACAAAATAGTATGTATCACTACTATCACCTACACTTAATCTTAAGTGTATGGAAAAACTCTCTTTTATCCATTAAATAAGGGTAGAGTCAGGCTCGTGACTCAAACAAAAACAAGCGCTTCTTGAGAGGCAACTCATGCTTTTTAATAGTTTGATGTTTTTATTTTGTTTGTTGTGTCATATATGCCTAATCATAATTGTTTAATTTTCATGTTTGAATAATTTGTGAAAATGCTTTATTTTATTTTTAACCTCGTCTTAATTGCATATAAAAGTATTTTAGAAAAAGATAAGTGTAGGGAAGTTCATATTTGTTTAAAAGAATGAAATTCAAATATGAAAATTTACAATTAATGATTAGCATATATTATATCTTATTTGTGTATTTGTTTGAGTCAAATGCTTGTATCAAGTCACAATGAATATTTTGCCGAAAATTCTAGGTTTGAAAAGTTAGATATTTCCAGAAATTTTCTAGGAAACAAAATGAAACTATCTGTCAGGTCATACCTGACGACGTCAGGCGCTGTAGAAATAAAAAAAATTCAGATTTTGTTTATATGTTGAAACTTAATTTGTGATAATTTTCATAATTTTTAAATTTCCAGATTTATGTAAATATTTATTTTGCAAGCATTATATCTTATTCGCTTTCTACTTTAGTTATTATATAGTGTTTACCGCCAATTTTATGCGAGGTATCATGTTTATTTCATTAGTAAATTATATGTTATATTGGACAAGAAGATGAGATTGTCAAGTGATATGCACTTACTGGATTTATCTTCTTGGAGGAGGATTTGACCGTATTTCCGTTCAGTTCATACCGAGCTAATCAGGGGAGTACTAGTTTCTTGTACCTCTTTTATTATTTCCTTTATCATATTTTGGTACTTTTAAGAACATTGGGTACAACGTTCAATTTAAGTGTAGGAAGGGTAAAACGAGACACCTTAGAAACTAGTCACACATTTGCTATTTGTTTTGTTTTCTAGTAATTGTTTAATAAATCGACATAAATACTTGTAAAGGTAATTTTAGCACCAAATTTAAATTTTTTTATAACATTTACGAGTAAAAGTTTAGTCTTAATGAAACATCTCATGGATAGGAGTTATATAGCTAGCATAAAAAGCCTTCCACTCAAATTTCACCCCAAAAATATGATGTTCGCCTTTAGATATTTATGATAAAGCATTCACCTTTAATGCTTATGAGTGTACCGTTAATATATAGATTCTAGAACTTGGTTTAGTGATGCATCCCGAGATCGCTAGTGAGATCGCATTCGTGTGATTATGATTGACTAAATAATAAGAGGCGTTAGGATAATCCTTGTTTTAAACATGTTTATTATAATTATGTTGGCTCCATTTGTCAAGTAATTACCTCACACCCGTGTTATGTACTCATTTTTAGTACAAGATACACCTAGTTAACCCCTCTGAGCTTATCCTTTTCGCGGTTCTCGTGATATGTCGGTGAATTCCGAAATATTAATGAAGATCATTGTTTACAATTCACCCCCAAATGTTACACCCAAATCGCCTTAACCTTCCTTGTATGCACTCATTTTTAGTGCATTATTGTTGCAACATTTATGTTAAACCCTTATTTAATTATCTAGTTGATTACATGGTTGCTAAGTCGAGTTATATCTTGTAAATACAGTTTTGGGACTCATAGGACTCATGGGTTTAGTACTATTGTTTTGGAGTAATGGGAAAGAAAGTCAAAATTAGTACCCCCAAGTACGTTAATGTTTAAGTACTCTATGTTTAATGATCTTCTTAATTCGGGTCATTAGTTAGTTTTTATTTATTTAAAAGTTCAAGTGTGGGGATGCAATTATAAATCCTTTGAGGTATTATTTTGCGAATGATAGGGCAAAAGTGTATGAAAAAAATCAAAAAAAAAAACAACAACAAAAGAGAAAGAGAAAAACATACAGACTTGATAAGGTTTTAAAAGGTACCTTTTTAAGGGGTCATTTAAGCCCTTATTCAATCACTTTTGTATCCGTTATTGCTTAATATCGTTCCTTTTCACTTTTTAGGTCTCTTGAAGGCAAAATGCTGGAATGATGCTTATTTGGACGAAAAGGCGCGAATATACGAAGAAAATGGCCAAAGTCAGAATCGAGACACTCAAAGTCGCTTTGAAACATAAGGCGACGGCGCCATCATATATCTGCGGCGCGTCGGGAAGGAATTTTGCACGGGTCGAGCGAAATTGCATGTTTTCAAGGGACGACGTCGGGTTCTAAAGGAGTAGGCCGTCGTTACTCGACGGCCTAGATGCGCCAAGACGGCGTCGGAGTCGAAGGGGACGGCGTCAACGATCATAAGGTGGCCGTCGAAAGGTTTACGTGGCCAAGACGAAACCCTAATGACGGCGACACGACGGCGTCCACGAAACATAAGGTGACGCCGTCGCAGATGTAATCTTATATATAGAATCCGAATTTTTCGGTTTTGTGTGTAGTCTTTTGGGTAAAACCTAAAACCGAACCAAGGCTTTCTTGTGCAAGATTTTAGGTTCTAAACCCTATTATACATCAAGATAAGTATTTACTTCATTAATTTAATTATGTCTTTGATTATTTGTGTGTATGCTTGCATGTTCTCCATGTCCGGCTAATTTATTTGTGTGTTTGCTTAGGAATATGAAACTTAATTATTGAATATTGATTGGTTGATACTTATCTTAGTTGACTAATGATCTAGAGTGCGCTAGATTATTCGTTGTGTACTTAATGCTTGACATTTCTTTGTGAACTTTAGAATATAATTATCTAGGTAATTGTAGGATAAAGTATTCAAGGACAACCGTAGAGTAGGCGCTCTATAAATCACTAGAGGATTTGTAAACAAGACCCTTTGGTAATTTCAAAGAGTTGGGAAATAAGCACGCCCTATAGCCTTAGAATCACAACGCAACTAGGAATAAGGACGTGACAAATCAACCATCAATAGGAGATAATTAAGGAGTAGTAAAACCTAAGTAAACACATCTTTAAACTATCATACGAGTACACATCAATTAGACATAGACTATCACAACCTTAGCTTAGATAATTAGATAATAGTAGAGTAATCGGTAGCAATACCAAACCCCCAAATCCAATACCGAGATTCGTACCTTTTCATTTTCTAAAAACATAAAAGATAAAAATAATCTTCCTCAACCTCAACCTTAGCGTAGTAACTTCTCACTAGCATTCCTATTCCCCAGAGAACGATATCAATACCCGTGGCTTACCCTAATTACTACACTACAACGATTAGGTTCACCGCCTAGGGTGTTATAAAACTTGCTCAAGAAAAGGAAGTTTCCTTGACCCCGAACGACGCGTGTGGCGTTATCAAGTTTTTACGCCGCCGGGAATAGAATAGCTAGTTAGTAGTCCACCTCGCTTAGGTTTCTTTGCTTGATTCCTATCAAGTAAACTTTTTCTCATTTTAGCTTTCTCTTAGTCTATCCCCTTCTTAGTAACCTTTGTTCGTAACCTCATCACTTTTCACCATGGAAGGTGACAACCAACCACCACTCATCAACCCACCACCAAACGACCACAAGAGCCCGTACTCTTGGTGAGTACTCGAGACCAAACCACCTAGGTTATAGGAACACCATTGAGCTTCCCGACCAAGCCCAAACTACGGCCTGCGATCCGACACCATCCGGTTGGTGCAAAACGGATGTGCATTCCATGGACTTCGTTCAAGATCCAAATCAACATCCGAGGATTTCCTCAAAATTGTCGATTCCATCGACCTTGATGCTACTACCGGGAGACCACGCGCTTGCGTCTCTTCCAATTCTCTACGGGACCAAGCTAGTAATTGGCTTGAGCGACTTCCCCGGCTCCATCTCAAGTTTGGATGATCTTACTTCGCTTCCTTGCTCAATTTTTCCCACGGGAGAACCACTAAGCTTAGGAATGACATCTTGATGTTCCAACAACGTCAAGGTGAATCTCTCTACGAAGCATGGACCCGATTCAAGGACTTACTTCATAAAGTCCCTCATCACGGCATTGATCTTTGGCTCTAAGTCCAAATCTTTTATGATCATGTCAACTTTCCCACTAAGCGATCCATTGACCAAGCGGCGGTGGAAAACTTAGTGATCTCACCGCGGAAGAATCATGGGAAATAATAGAGGACCTTGCCTCTATGATAACGAAGTTGGATGACCCGTGAACTTCCCAAACCGTCAAGGCAATCTCCTTGCCTCCTCCCGACCGTAGGATGATCGAACTTGAAGATCAAGTCAAATTCCTCATGAGTTCCTCGAGAATCCTAAGTCCTCGCGCCATATAAACAAAGTTTCCTCTTCGTGCGAGCCGTTTGTGATCCTCATAACACGCGCACTAGCACCTATCCCCGAACATGCTTCCGTTGAATCGCATCCTCGCGTAATAATGGAACGGAGGAAGATTCTACAACGCCTGGACCTAGGAATTTCAATGAAACCCGGAGGCATGGAAAACAAGCCCGACTTTTACTAGGGACAAACCAAAGAATTCACCTCCAATGATTTCTCGTGGCCCCACCTAACGCTCCTAACCAACAGTATCAAGGGATGTTGCAAAACATAGTTGCGTCCCAAGAAACCCAAATGGCTAAGCTCTCGGACCGCTTTAACCATCAACAAGCCGAGATGGATAGGAAAATAGACAACTGTTGAAAGCCATAAATGGTGATAGGAAGGTTAGTGCTATCTCGACTCCCGAGCCTCCGTGTGTTGAAATTAAGGATCCAAGCAAGCTTATTAAGCACGTTCGGTTCGTCAATGCCATCGCCTTAGTGGAACCGGATGAAACCGATGACGAAGAAGACCAAACATTTGTTGATGATGAAACACCGAGGAAGAAGATGAAGTAGACAATGACTATTTCAACAAATTTCCTACGGAAGAGGAATTATCCGCCACCCTCATTTAGTGTGTGACCTCCGTCACATGTATGTTAGAAAAGCCCTAGAATCAAGTTTGGGAACCCTTGGAATCTTAACATACCATGTTGCATAGGACACCTTTTGTGGCAAAGGCTTACATTGATCGTAAATCCCCAATTAACATAATGACTAGCACCTATTACAATTGGATAATGAAGAAGCCTATCCCAACTAGGCAAGACCTCGATAATCCTAGTGATAAGTGTAATTTTCTTGGTAGAATTAAGGGATTGCCCGCTCATGTAGGTAGTTTCACATTCCTACGGACTTCATAATTGTGGAAGATATTAGCACGCCATAGACCCTAGCTTGTCCCACGTTATTCTAGGAAAACCTTTCGTAGAAAGCACCGGATGACCTATGACCCATCGTTAGGAGTAGTGCGATTCAAGGATGAGACCGACGACGAGCCTACCAAATGCCGTTTAAGATTGAGAAGTTTTCATCACTCTCCAATGATGAAAAGGAACTTAAACTGTCGGTCTATTACAGGAATGATGAGGATAGGGAAAGGGAGTAGATTATGTTATGGCTAAGCTTTTCGGGTTCTATAAAGATTGTTTGAATTTAGGACCGAAATATAGGACCAAGTGGGAGAGGGTGAACTCTTAGAAAGGAGTATCATGGGACACTTCTACAACATGGAACCCCAGATAGAGACCGTCAAGAGGGCGGTGATGCAAAAAGCGTAGGGGTAAGACTACGAGTCTAGCTACAAGACTCTTAAATAAAGAAAAGCGCTTCGTGGGAGGCAACCCATGCTTAATTGTTTGCTTGTTAGTGTCATATATCTTTTATTAATTGTTTGTCCTCATGTTTAAATTTGTAAAATGCTTTATTTTGTTTTAACCTCGTCTTAATTACATATAAAGGTATTTTACATAAAGGATAAGTGTAGGGAGGATTACACATGTTTTCATAAGAAACGTGAACATGAGAATAACAATTAACTAAAAGATATATATGTTTGTTTGTTCGAGTAAAATGCTTGTATCGAGTCATAATGGATGTTTTTGCGAAGTTTTTCCAGATTCTAAAGATGTAAATTTTCCGTAATTTTTCCGAAAATCGAGACCGCTTTTGTCGGGATAACTGACGCGCGTCGAAAGGAATAAAAACTTGACTTACTTTTTCTCGTTTACGAGCTACTTGTAAAATTTTGGAATTTTCTAGATCTTAACTTTCAAAACAAATTCGTAAACATCCATTCCACAAGCATTATATCCTAGTTTAAATCGAGTCTTATGTATATTATTACCGCCGATTTTACGAAGGTTTCGTTTGTTTTCTTCTAGTGTGCGAGTTTAGTTTGTCAAGAAGAAGTTACACAAGTTAAGAAGGAGCCTTTCACGCAAAAACTCTTCTTGGAAAAGATTTAACCACCACTTTTACGGATCCTACCGAGCTAATCGGGGAGTATTAGTTTCTTCGTTTTTAATTACCTTCTATTATCATAACTTTGATACTTTCGGGAACATTGGGGACAATGTTCGGTTTAAGTGTGGGAGGAAAATAAACGGAACTTTGAAACTATGCTTATCCTTGACTGCTTGCTTTGTCAAGTGTATTTGTGTAATAAACCATGAGAAAATGTAGGTTAGGGTAATTTTAGCCAAATTTAAAATTTTTTCATGACGTATAAGAGTGGGCCATTAGTCTTAACAAAAGCGTCTCATGGATAGGAAGTTGCATGACTAGCACAAAAACCCTTACCACCTAAATTCCACCCAAAATGTGAGGATCGCCCTTAGATTAGTAGGAATTAAAGCATTCATCTTTAATGCTTAGAGTGTGAACCGGTAGTATATTAGATTCTAGAACTTGTTTTGTGATGCATTCCGAGATCGCAAGTGAGGCTACACTTGTGTAGTTAGGAATAACTAAATGATAAGAGGCATTAGGATAACCCTTGTTTAATACCTGTAATATAATTACTTCTTCCATATCGGTTGAGTAATTCCCCACACCCTTTGCGTTGTACTCATCTTTAGTACACGATACCCTAGTTAACCCCTCGAGCCTATCCTTTTCGCGGTTCTCGTGATGTTTCGGTTTTCGGAATATCAATGAAGACATTGTTTACACCCCACCCCAAATATACACCCAAATCGCCTTAGCTCACCTTTATTGCACTCACTTTTAGTGCAAATTTATGTTATCACCCAAAACCCTTAGTTCAATTATCCGGTTGCTTGCATGAGTTGCTAAGTCGAGTCATATCCCTTGTCTACAGCTTTGGGATGATTGGGATTCATGGAAAAGTTAAAGTTTATGACACATAGGAAAGAGAACGTTAAACTCAAATTCCCTTTGTTTGCATAATAATGTACTCCAAGTGTTTTGATCTTTTCAATTCGGGTCAAATTAGTGTTAGAGTAATAAAAACTCAAGTGTAGGGATGTGTCTATAAATCCCTATCATTTTGATGTACCGTAGAGGATGGTAGAGTAAAGTGTATGCAAAAAAAAAAAAAAAAAAAAAAAAAAAAAAAAGAAAAAAAAAAAAAAAAAAAAAAAAAAAAAAAAAAAAACCATACTGCCTACCATCCTACATCTATCTTTTAAATTATGTTTGTTTATTTTCGTTGCCTAGAGTTTTAGAGTGTCGAGTCTTGGCTTAGCAAAGCCATTCTTCAGTATACTTGCAACATAGAGATTTTTGACTATCCACCACTATATAGCCTATCCCACCAACCCTTATTTCCCTACCGTAAGCCTAACGTTACAACCCTTTAAAGACCTCTTTGATAGTCTTTCCTAGGTGCTTACGCCAAAGCGATGGAGGTTTGATCTATTCTCAAGCCTATGGTAATCTATGTACTAGGACCGGCTAATGAGTGTTTATCTTCCATTTCCGATTTGTTATATTTCATATATACACCCGAGAGATGTGAGTATCCAAACACCCCATGTGAGGTGCTAGTATGTACTTCCGTGCTTGTTATGACTTTTGGGGCTTATATGTGTTGTGGACCGTTTTGAATGGATGCTTCATGACCCCAACTTATAAATTAATTGGCTAAAGCACATTTGCTTGAGGACAAGCAAATACCAAGTGTAGGGATATTTGATAAGGTTTTAAAGGTACCTTTTAAGGGTCATTTAAGCCCTTATTCAATCACTTTGTATCCGTTATTGCTTAATATCGTTCCTTTTCACTTTTAGGTCTCTTGAAGGCAAAATCTTTGGAATGATGCTTATTTGACTGAAAAGGCGCGAATATCTGAAGAAAATGGCCAAAGTCGAATCGAGACACTCAAAGTCTTTGAAACATAAGGCGGCAGCCATCACTGCATATCTGCGACGCCGTCGGGAAGGAATTTTATGACGGGTCGAGCGAAATTGCATGTTTTCAAGGGACGACGTCGGGTTCTAAAGGAGTAGGCCGTCGTTACTCGGGCGGCCTAGATGCGCCCAAGGCGGCGTCGAGTCAAGGGACGGCGTCACGGTCATAAGGTGATTGTCCGAAAGGTTTACGTGGCCAAGACGAAACCCTAATGACGGCGACACGATCGTCCACGAAACATAAGGTGGCCGTCGCAGATGTAATCTTATATATAGAATCCGAATTTTTCGGTTTTGTGTGTAGTCTTTTGGAGTAAAACCTAAACCGAACCAAGGCTTTCTTGTGCGATATTTTAGGTTCTAAACCCTATTATACATCAAGATAAGTATTTACTTCATTAATTTAATTATGTCTTTGATTATTTGTGTGTATGCTTGCATGTTCTCCATGTCCCGCTAATTTATTTGTGTGTTTGCTTAGGAATATGAAACTTAATTATTGAATATTGATTGGTTGATACTTATCTTAGTTGACTAATGATCTAGAGTCGCTAGATTATTCGTTGTGTACTTAATGCTTGACATTTCTTTGTGAACTTTAGAATATAATTATCTAGGTAATTGTAGGATAAAGTATTCAAGGACAACCGTAGAGTAGGCGTCTATAAATCACTAGAGGATTTGTAAACAAGACCCTTTGGTAATTTCAAAGAGTTAGGAAATAAGCACGCCTATAGCCTTAGAATCACAACGCAACTAGGAATAAGGACGTGACAAATCAACCATCAATAGGAGATAATTAAGGAGTAGTAAAACCTAAGTAAACACATCTTTAAACTATCATACAGTACACATCAATTAGACATAGACTATCACAACCTTAGCTTAGATAATTAGATAATAGTAGAGTAATCGGTGTAATACCAAACCCCAAATCTAATACCCGAGATTCGTACCTTTTCATTTTCTAAAAACATAAAAGATAAAAATAATCTTCCTCAACCTCAACCTTAGCGTAGTAACTTCTCACTAGCATTCCTATTCCCTAGAGAGCGATATCAATACCGTGGCTTACCCTAATTACTACACTACAACGATTAGGTTCACTTTGCCTAGGGTGTTATAAAACTTGCTCGAAGAAAAGGAAGTTTCCTTGACCCCGAACGACGCGTGTAGCGTTATCAAGACTACCATCCGACCTTTTATTTTAGTTTGAGTCAAGAAAGAGTCAAGAAAAACACAAAAGATAGTTTGAGTTCAGATGCCGAGTCTTAGCTTAGCAACTACTTTGTACATGTAACTAACTTAGATAATTATCTTGCCACTAGTAAATTTCCCCATATCCACAAAACCGTGTTTTCCTTACCCTTACACCTAACGTGAAAACCCTTTAAAATCCTCTTTGATAGTTTATCAACGTCAAAGCGGTGGAGGTTTGATCCTTTATCAAGCCTATGGTAATCTATGTGCTATGAAACGTAGAGCGTGTTTTAATTTTCCCATTTCCTTACATGTTATACAACCTATACACCCGAGAGATGAGAGAATCCAAACAGTTTATATGAGTTGCTAGTATATAATTTACGTGCTTATTTTGGCTATTGAGGAATGAGTTGTTTTGTAAATTATATTTAGGCCAATGCTAAATTCCCCCTAACTTGTAAATTGATTAGGATAAAAGCACATTTGCTTGAGGACAAACAAATCCCAAGTGTAGGGATATTTGATGAGGTGTAAAAACATGCATTTTTTACGGGTCATTTAACCTCTAAACTCGTACATATTTGATCATTTATTGCCCTGAATCATTTCTATTTGAGTTTTAGGTACTTAGGAAGCAAATGTTAGAAATTGAAGTGTTTTTGGCTCATTTGTACAAGAAAACGACCAAGTCAAGAAAACGTCCCTGAAAAGGAAATGGGGCGGCGTCATAGATACAACATGACGCCGTCACTTGAAGAATCACGAAGATGATCCAGTTTAAAATTTACAAGTGAAGCTTCAGAGGATGGTATCGGTCTAGAATTGATGGCGTCAAGACCAGAAAAGTAAAGAGCGACGACGTCACAACCCTTAACGTGACGCCGTCACAACTAAGTCGGTGCAGTTTATGAAACTCTAATGACGGCGAGCTGACGGCGTCACACTTGTAAAGTGACGTCGTCACAGTTGTAATACTATATATATTTTTCGTAAGATTTTCATTATGGGTGACACGTATTGGTAAGACTTAGGAGAGACTTTTTGGTGCACGATTTTCACAACTTTTGTAAGAGTTTTATCCCCTAAACTCCATGTTTTGATTGAAGAAAAGTTATTCATCCTTTAATCATTACAATATGTCTATGTGTTGTGTGGTTAATTATTTATCTTCTCTTCTCTTTAACATGTTAGGCTAGATCTATTAGTGTTTGCTTAGTATTGAATGAAACCTAGTTATTGATTATTGATTGTCGTCTCTTGTTTAATTAGTTGTTATCGCGTTAGGAGTTGGAAAACTGGCTAGATCTTAGATTAGGTACATCACTAGCTTGATCGTCTGACTAAACACTCCAATATAGTGCAATAGTTGGTTTGTTCGTTGTATTTATTGCGTGAATTGTGGTCACTGACATTAAGAGTCTTAACGAGTCCTATATATTCTCAATCGTTGGTAGAATTGCGGTCGCTGACATTAAGGTTCTTAACGAGTCCTATATATTCATACAGTTAGGGCATTTGGCACCTCCCTACGATTAATATTAAGGAATATAACACACTAATTAAAACAAGGATGTGACAATTCGACTAATCAATAGGATATAACTAGGGAGTAGTAAGATTCTAAGTAAACACATTTATTTATCATACGAGTTCATCAATTTAGTTTTCCGTATATTTAGTTTAATTAGTTAATTAGTAGTTATAAAACAAAACTCTTCAAACCACGAGATTTTTATTTTGCTTTCTAAAAAATATAAAAATACAAAAATAATCATCCTCAACCTTTAGAGTTAACTCTTCATACACTTAGAGCCTTCACAACACTATTCCGTGAGAACGATCAATCCCGTGTCTTACCTATACTACACTACAACGGTTAGGTACACTACCTAGGAGGATTGTAAAACTTCTTGTGTTTACAATTAACCGCATCAAAGAAACCCAATCATGATCACAAAACCAATGGTACATGGCGATAATGCTTCCAAGATGCATATAAAGGATACCATCAGATTCTCATGAAAAGATCCGATGAGGAAAAAACTGCATTTTACACCAACGAGGGCATTTACTGCTACACCAAAATGCCTTTCGGTCTCAAGAACGCGGGTGCTACCTATCAGGCACTGATAGATAAATAGTTTAAGGCGCAAATTGGCATAATATTGGAAGCATATTTAGATGAGATGGTGAGCAAGAGCAAAACTGAAGACGCACTATTGCATGACATCATTGAAACATTCCAAAACTTCAAACGGGTCAACATAAAGCTAAATCTAACCAAATGTATGTTTGGGGTAGAGGAAGGAAAGTTCCTAGGTCACATAATCGATTCAATCAGAATCATGGCAAACCCAAAAAGGATCCAAGACGTTTTGGACCTAACATCGCCTATGAACCTGACAGAGTTGCAAAGCCTGAATGAGAAGCTCGCAACACTAAGCCAATTCCTATCTAGGGCGGTGAAAAGTAGTACTAACTCAAGGTCTAGTATCGCTTGGTGCCATATGTCAATAATGAGCTCTATGGCTTACTATATTGTGTGCTCTTCGCCTTTTAATGCCCATAGAAAACACACTCTTAACTTTAACTATCTTTTACCGGCTCTTAATGATAGAGGAACCAAACAAATTTTGGATCCAAATATCTGATCGGATTCATAGACAATTGAAAAATATTTAGTGAAAAAACAAATATAAGCTTATATTAAGACTAAAATACACTGTTGGTCCCTAAACTTGTCCTGGAACATCGCATGGAACCGTAACATGGGATTTTCGTCGCCATCAGTCCTTTTTCCAAGCTTTTGAGGCTAAACTGATCCCTTGACCTATTTTCCGTTGGTCAACCCTGTTACTCGCCGTTAGCTTTTGTCTTTTGTCAGAGGGCACAAATGTCATTTAATTATTTCAATTATTTAATCAAACCGTATGGCTGCTACAGTAAATCTATGATAATAAAAGCGAAAGTTTATCACAACTCATCCCTAAGCTTTCCTATCCCCTAAAATCTTATCTTCTTCACTTAGACTCTAATCTAATCGAAAAAATGGTGCGTTGTTCTTGCCATTGAAGGGTTGTGGTTCGTACATGTTGGAACAACATGAAACATGGACGGAGGTTCTATGCATGTCCAAGACAGGTTGGGACACTTTATTTTTTTCAATATAAATTTGGCTGGTGATGCTTTAGCTTAAATGTGTTGATTATAGTAATCTCTATTTAATTATAATTGTGATTTTAGTTAAAAGTTGATTTTTATTGTTTAAAAAGTAACAAAAGTAGGTTTAGTATCATTTTATGCTGCAAAGAGATGCTAACATTTTGATTATCCATTTTAGTCTACTACATGGAGAGAAAGGGATGTGATTATCTACTTGCAGAGAATCATCTAACAAAATGAGGCGACATTACAAGACTGCCAAGCCGACCTCATTGTTGAGACATTGGAAGCTGTCAACGCAGGCGACAGGGCAAACGAGCTAGAGGCTGCTCACCAAGCATCCCTGGCTGATCTCCTTCTTGATAAGGAGAAAGTTTTTCGTCTGAGGAGCTTTTTTCTTTTCTCTTGGATAGTCATCATCTTCATTTTTCTATGGTTTATTTATTTGGTTTAGAAACTCACTCGTTTTTATGTTTTGGATCGGTTCTAGATGGTATGTAATTGGGAAGGTGTGTTTAGGAAGTGTTAGTGTTGGTTTACCAAAAAGTCTTAACTTGATATAGTTTGATCCTTGTACAATATTAATATAATATTCCTTTTATGTTTTGGTCCTTGTACTGTGCTAGCCTTTATTGGTTTATTAATAGTAGGTCCTTTCCCTAAAATTGCATTTACTAACATCATCCAATTGAAAACACATCCAAGTAGCCAGACAGACATAATCAAATTGAAAACACATCCAAGTATAACGATCAAAGTCCAAACACATATCCAAGTATCAAAGATGGATGAAGTATCAGAGATGGATGAACAAACACCGCCGAGGGCAATTATGCAAACGCACTTTTCGCTCAAGGTGGCAACACCTTCTAGGAAAAAAGTTAGCGTATTCCTTAACTAGACCTTGAGACTTGCGACTTTTCTACTTTTAATCTCAGCGTGCCAAGTGTCCCTCGACATATGTGAACCCAATGATTGTTTTCTGACTTTTACCAGCTATACTTGTAAAGCGACCGAATCAGAGCGACTTTTTTAAGATTCTTACGAAATTATTTTTGTCCTTTAGTAAAAAAAGTCAAACTTATTAAAATATTATTTTATTCCTATATCGCCTTCCCAATGCTAAGCGAAATTATATTAGCGCTTTTTTTACTTTATACTTTTGTACCTTTTTGTACTTTTTACATAACTTTTCAAAATTATAATTTTACACTTTTTAAAATTTTACACACACAAACACAAACACACACACCAACACTACCCCAAAACACAAATCAAAAGTGAAATCAAAATCCTAAACCTTTAATATACTCGTCCCCTAACTGAAACCCTAACTGAAACCCTAATTAATTACTCAATTAAACTCTCAAATGGCTAACATTCCCCGATATTTTGATGCTAAGGTAACGGTTCGTTGCCAGCTTAAGTTGCTTTCAAATATTAAGTCTAAGTTGTTACGTAATCTAGATCGAATGAGGTTGTTTAGTGCAATTGTTTTTGGGCCATGGTTAGATACTCCTAAACAAGGCAATGACAATCATTTGGTGAATTTTGTTTTACAACACCAGTTATATATCCCCAAACTGCTTGATTGTTGTCCCCCTATTTTATACAGAATTGGGAATAATTTATTGCAATTCGGTCGTAGAGAGTTTCTATTGATGACCGGATTTCGTTTTGGTCCTTTGCCTGCCACTGTAGAAATTGAACGCAGTCCTTTTGGTTTGCGTGTCTTTCCTGAAAAACAGTTTCTAAGAAAGGTTACTGTAAAAGGTAGTGAGCTTTTACAGTTGTTTGAGAACGATACACAATTTTCAAAGTTATCATATGAGGATGAGGTAAGAGTATGTCTCTTGATAGTCGATGAGGCCGTGTTCATAGTTTGTGGACCTTGGTACATCGTTGACAACCATTTGTTGTAATTAGTTGAGGATTTTGGGGCATGGAATGCCTATCCATGGGGAGAGTTCTTGTGGAGACGTTTTTACAAAAATTTAGCCAATGTGGTACCCCGGCATTACCACGCTTACTACAAAGAGAAATCGGAAGAAAACCCTTCTAAAGCTGCAACATATAATATTTGTGGCTTTCTCTTGGCTTTTAAGGTTAGATTTGTAGACATTTATGAACATATCAGTTTTTGTTAACTATTTTTGGATACAAATTTGTTATACTGCTTTTCATTGTACATTACTTTGATTGTTTTCGTTCATTTTAGATATGGATTCTTGAGAGTTATCCCAATAGCAGTTCATGGTGGACCAAAGACCCGACAAAGATACCACGTTGTCTTTCTTGGTCAAAGGGTAAAACATTCGGCAAACGGCATTATAGTAGACTTTTTGGTCCGGTAAGCATTTCCATTTGTTTGTATTTGTCAAATAAGTAACGACTTCTTTATATTTGTTTTTGACTTTATAATTATTTGTTTACCAGGGTTCGAATCCAGTATTGGATCTTGTTCCAACAAATGCAGAAGGTTACAAGCATGGTTTACACCTAGTAATGCTTATTTTAGCGAGTTGGATCGTCTAGAAAAACAATTACCTGCGGATGATGCCACTAATGAGGTAAGTTGCACATTTTGTATCATTTCATTTTCATCCGTATCAACTACATCGTTTATGCGACTATTCACGTTGACAATTGACCAATGCACATTCTGTTTCGATCTTGCTTCGTAGGTACATGAAGTTGCAGTTCATAAAGAGGTCGCGGTAACTGATACAGAGGTCGCGGTAACTGATAAAGAGGTGGTGTTAGCTGATAAAGATGTGCTGGTAACTGCTAAAGATCAAAGTTCCAATCAAACCGACATACATGCCGAGGTTGCGGCATTGAAGGCACTTGTATTTATGATCGATAAACCCGGAGCCAATGTGGAGGTCCTCAATGATATTAAAAATAGAATGGCCGTTGTTGAGGAAGCTCTAAAGATACAACGTCCAAAGGTGAAGATGCTCTTTACATTCATTTTCAATCAACATCATTAGATAGCAATATTTTTTCACCAACTAATGGATTATATATATTTATGTACAGACTTCACTGGTTATTCATGAACAATTGCAAAAAAGGCAATGTGTTGATGAATCTTTAGCTTCCAAAGATGGCATGGTAATGTCCTTTAATATTTGTTAATCATTAAGGTCTCCTTTCTTTAGTAGTATACTTGATTGTATATTTTAAATTTCAGACTTCAACTCATATGCACGACAAATCTGATGAAGATTGTTTTGGCCAAAATGCCATGGAAATTCAGACTTCAAGTCCAATTCATAATGAAACTCGGAAGAATGATAGCCCTATTTTGTTTGATGTTCATGCGGCCGATGATAAAAGGTTATGTTCTCATGATGTTCATACCTAAATCGCGGGACCTTAAGATGATAAAAGATGGTTATGTTCTCCTTTCTTTAGTAATAGATTGTATATTTTAAATTTCGGATCGTTATTGAAGATTGTTTTGGCCAAAATGCATACCTAAATTCATAATTCGAAGAATGATAACCTTTTTGTTATGTTCATTCTCATGAACATAAAAATGTTATGTTCCTTAATATTACTTTTGTTTATCGTTATTTTGTTACATACCTAAATCGATCTTTGTTAACTCACCTTAAGCCCGAACTCGATGAATCATGTGAGAAATCGACATGTGTTATTGCTGATAACGAACAAGTTAGGCTTAATTATATAGACCCTACCGCTTATCAATCAGATTTGTCGCAGCTTGAGGATTTATGTCTTCCAGTCGAACCATTCCCGGTAGTTGATCACATGCCAGATGATGATCCCAGTCATATGAATTTACCTAATTTGAATCA
The DNA here is from genome assembly GCA_022545495.1 of Chrysanthemum lavandulifolium. Classification (NCBI taxonomy): domain Eukaryota; kingdom Viridiplantae; phylum Streptophyta; class Magnoliopsida; order Asterales; family Asteraceae; genus Chrysanthemum; species Chrysanthemum lavandulifolium. The sequence goes on from CM040242.1 coordinate 214,655,687, forward strand.
ACAATTTTCTCAATCGGCTGTTGAAGTACGTATATAATAATTTCACATGCACTATCTACAGATGTTTGCTACATTTGGTCATCTATTATAGTTGTGTTTTTCTTGTATAATTACAGGGCAAAAACTTTGATGATGATTACTCTGTTTATGGATCTTTGAAATTCAACGAGCATGGGTTACATATTCAAGAGCCGAAGGAAGATGAATAAAAGGCTGGTGAAAACAAGGAAGATGGCGAAACAGCAAGAGAGTTAGTGGTAAATGTTGATGGGAAACATGGAGAGGCGGTTCAAGGTACTCAAAATAATATTGTTGATTGCAATCCTACTGAGATACATGGTCATGATAAACCTGGAGAGGGGGTTCAAGTAAGTGAAGGTGTGTTTAATGTTGATGATAAATTTGGAGGGGCGGTTCAAGGTAATGAAAATAAGATTGTTGATTGCAATGTTAATGAGGTACATGTTCATGATGTTGAGCAAGTAAGTGAAGGTGTGTTTAATGTTGATGATAAATTCGGAGGGGCGGTTCAAGGTAATGAAAATAAGATTGTTGATTGCAATGTTAATGAGGTACATGTTCATGATGTTGAGCAAGTAAGTGAAAGTGTGTTTAATGTTGATGATAAATATGGAGGGGCGGTTCAGGTTAATGAAAATAAAATTGTTGATTGCAATCGTGAGAAAGTAAGTGAAGCAGTGTTAAATGTTGATGAGAAATCTGTAGAGGGGGTTGAAGGTAATGAAAATAATATTGTTGATTGCAATCCTACTCAGATAGATTCTCATGATCGTGAGAAAGTACGTGAAGCAGTTTTAAATGTTGATGAGCAATCTATAGAGGGGGTTCAAGGTAATGAAAATAACATTGTTGATGGCAATGTTACTCAGATAGATTCTCATGATCGTGAAAAAGTAAGTGAAGCAGTGTTAAATGTTGATGAGAAATCAGAGGGGTTCAAGGTAATCAAAATAACATTGTTGATTGCAATGCTACGATATAGATTCTCATGATGGTCGAAAGTAAGTGAAGGAGTGTTACGAATGGCGAGATGGGGATGATCATACGAATCATGTTGAAGAGAATAAGGATGGCGATGGGAATGTTAATCAAAAATTAGGGGAGTTGGTTATTCATAATGAAGCTAACAATGTTGATTGCCACGTTAATGAGAAAGTAAGCGAGGGTGTGTTAGTGGTGGCAAATGAGACCGCAAGCAAGGCGGTATTTGACAAAATTGATCGTGATGCTGAGAAAGCAAGAAAGGCCATGTTTCATAATTCTGAGAAAAACACACAAGCTGTTTCACAAACTGAAGGACGAGCCAATAAGCCTTTGACTACAGCTTCTGAGGTACAACTACATTATTTATTAAACTTACTATTAAAGTTCAAAAGTCGATGTTATTTCATTGCTGAACTTTGCATACATGATGTTTTCATGCGTGCTAAAAGGAAGAGAAATCCAAGTAAGGCTGTACTGTCACCTTATGATGGCCCAGCAAAAAAGAAACGTAGTAAGGCCAAAGTTACCCAAGAGAGTACTCCTGTTTTGAAAGAAGATGTTGACTCAAAAAGGTCAAAGCAGGTAGGCAAGTGTTTGCAGGACCCATACCTGAACCTCCTCCCACGACTCCACAATTGCCGAAAAGGCGTTCCAAAAGACGAAAAAGGGATTAATTCCCCATGTGGTGAAGATAATCGGTTGGAAACATGGGTAGAGGTATAGCGAAACTATTTTTTCAAGCAGACGGTAAAGACATTCATAATATTCATTAACTGGTTTTAAAATTTTTCGGGATCATCACGTCTCGAAGGTTGTGATATCAACAAGTTTACTAAACCATCGTCTATGGATATGTTTATAAAAAAAATTAAGTCATCGCATAACTTTCCTTGGGGTCACCGCGACATCGTTGTTCATCGAAAATTTTGGTTAGCTTTGTTGGGGTATGGAAGGGGTTATAAAAAAGGATGGCTTGAAGATGAGGTACTTAACATCTAGTTAATTTCCGTAAAATAATATTTGTCATTTGAATAAGCTTAACAGTATGTATTTTATAAAAAATTTGCAGCATCTGGATCTTTGGGTTGATCTAATGTGGCAGTTCAGGCCGGCCAATGCCGATTGGGCTATGGCTGGACCATTTTTCTCGTCTTCTCTCCTTGATGGGTCTATGCGTGCCTACTTCGCCACTGGTGAACGCTATCCATTGCCATGGTCTAGTGTCGAGAAGGTTTGTATATAATGACCATACTTTCTTCTAGATACTTGAGTGATATACATGCTCAAAATGTTTTGAATTACGACAAAGTTTATTTGTTCACATTTAGGTATACTTTCCTGTGAACGTACGAATGCCACTGGTTTCTCGCCGAGTTAGAAATTCGTACAGGAGTTGTAACTATTTACGACTCACTAGGTACGCCAGAACCTGAGACGAGAAGTGACAATCTAAAAATGAGGGCCACTTTTGAGAGAATGCTACCACGGTATCTAAAGTTGTATAAAGTTCTTCAAGCCAAATCAATATCCGTTTCTGATTACAAGATCACCTTTCGAGTTGTGGATGATGTCCCTAAACAAGCTAATGTATACGGCGATTGTGGAATTTGGATCTGTATTTTTTTGCACATGTTGGGTAACAACTTAAGCATGAATGTTGATGATCCTCTTCAAGTTGCTTTGGCTTATCGATAGCATATGGTGGAGTACTTTTGGAAGTATAAGGTGGTTTTTCATACAAATGATGAATAAAGAAGCATTTCGACTCTTTGGGTATGGCTTGTATTTGGGTTTAGACTTTTGTTGTTCAAACAAATGTACGAGTTGTTTAACCACTTCTACCGGAGGAATTTTTAGGACATCAAAAGACAACTTCTTATGCATGTATGTCTAGTGCAACTTGGTATATTCCTAACAGCCATTTCATTAGGCACTTAGAAAGCTTTGTATAAGTCTTAGCTTCACCACAACATGTGGGCTTTCTTTAAGCACTTCTTTTGTATATCGTGTTCTGATACTGATGATTTGCAACAAACATTATGTGTAACTTGGTATGTTTTTACAAACAACCATTTGATTAGACAACATTTAATGGTTTACAACAAACGTTGACAATTGACTACAACCAATCTTATTGCTAAAAGACCATAACCTCGTAGTACATAACACTTATTGTTAATCGAAACAGATTACCATAACCAAACTACAACCTTGAAGAGAACAATCAAACCGAAAACCAACACAACTTTGTCATGAACTTGCACTCTTGACTTGATAAAAGTCAACTCATCCAACATTTTCATGATATCATTCTTTGAAACCTCAATAACTTCATCCGAGGTGAACGCTTTCCGTCTTCATTAAATGTTTCTTTTCCTCATGTTCCTTGTAAAACAAATCTTTGTAATCTCGACTTGGTAGTTCGGGTCTATGAACCCATAGAACTTACATTTGGTCTCTTCGTCCTAAAATAAGTTTTGTTAAATTCACATATTCAACCTAACAAATAAAATAATTATAATGGATAATAATATTACATAAATTGAACAGGCCTTGAATCTTCTACCAGGATGCTTCCGGGTCCAAGCAGTTTATACTTCGACCGGTAATGGTTTTGGACATTCGCAATGTGTAGCATTAATGTAGTAGTCCAAGGTCTTTCGATTAGATCTAGAAGTAGAGGCAGAGGAGGAAGCCATTGTTAACTTTAAATTTAATTTTTTTTAACGGGTATTCACAGATGCAAATGAGTACAGTTGACACATTTCTAGTAGAGTGACATCCACATTTGGCGGGAAATATACTTTGTGAATGAGCGGGTAATGAATATTGTGGAGGGAAAATTTTAAGTGAAATTTGTATTCAGCGACTAAAAGATCCACTTTTTCAGTGAATTTTGTTTGGGTTTCTTAACCTTTGTTAGTTGATATTCTTTATTACTATGTACACAACCAAATAAAAATGCCTTTGACTAATTCCCAATAATTCAAAGTTTATTTGGAATATGAGATATCAATTCGTGGATTTTTACTTCCAGTTGACATCACCTACCTAAATTTGATTAGGTATGTCACTGATCATCAATTTATACTACATGTCAGGTTCAACCAAAATTGATGTAAGTGACAACGATGATGTTTCCTTCTTTGTTCTTGAAATATGTTGTAAGCAGAACGTGATTCAGACACTATACATCAAACTTATCGAGAAATCTTTCGAGGTAAAGCCTTCTACTTCTTCTAAGTCTCTTGATATTGATCTTAATGTTCCTTTGTTGCCTCAAGAATCTCCTTTTCAAACACCAAAAGTTGAAGATCATAATAATGAGGGTGCAAGTCCAAGCGTTAATGCTGATGTGCAGCCTAGTTGGCAGAAAAACTCATTTCAAAATATCCCTGATCCACCCAGGGCACCTGATCCTATAATTAAAAAGTTAAGTAACCATAAACAACCTGTAGTATCTAAATTAAAGGTGGGTCAGAGGTTTGATGATAAGCAAGCCTGCATTTATGCAATAGGAATAAAAGCGTTGGTTGATTTATTTGAGTATAAAGTTACTAAGTCATGTAAGAAAATGTACAGTGTAGCTTGTTTTGAAGAAGATTGCAACTGGTACATTAACGCACGAAAAAGTGTTGTTAACCGATACTTCTATGTTACAAGCATTAACGATCATACATGTTCCGAACAAAATTTATCCTAATCATCGAAATGCTACCCAAAATTTAGTGGGTCACATACTTGTTGATAAATTGAGGAATTGCAAAAGGGTCTATCTGGTGAGGACATAAAAAGATTTTAATATTGATTGGAAAGTAGACATTTCTTACAAACGAGCTTGGGGTGGGAAAAACATTGCATTACAGTTGTTGAATAGTTGTCCTACGGTTTCTTTTGAGCAGTTGTCGTATTACTGCTATAACTTAAAGTTGCAAAATGAGAGGACAGTAACACACATTGAGACAGATGACACATATCGATTTAAGATGGTATTCATTGGTTTCGGTGTTGCTATGTAAGATTTTCTTAAATTCTATTATTTTTTATTTAAATTTATTACCTTCATTATTATGTAAATAGTATTAATTAAGCAATTTCTGATTGATTTAAAATAGATTCGGAGCTTCTTACGTTTTATGCGACCATTGCTAATCATTGATGCCGCACATCTTAAAGGGAGATACCTTGGTACAAATTTGGTCGTTGTTGGGATGGACGGAAACAACCAGATTATACCTATTACAACTGGTGTTTCTCAAGGTGAGACCAATGAATCATGGACTTGGTTTTTGAGCAAACTTAAAGAATGCATTGGTGAAGTAAAAGATTTGGCCATCATCTCTGACAGACATCCGGCAATTGCACATGCATGTAGTACCGTTTTTCCTAACGCCTTTCATGGTTTTTGTTGTCGTCATTTAATGATGAACTGCAATTTGAAAACTAGAAAGTGGAAGGCTATATATTGGAGGACATGCAAAGCTTACACAGAGCAGGAGTTTGATGCTTCAATTTATGAGATTCAATCATTAAAACCTGAAGTGTATAGAAAACTAAAAGATGAAGCTGGATTTGATAAATGGTCACGTGCTTACTGCCCTGCAAACAGGTACAATTACATGACCTCAAATAGTGCAAAATCAGTAAACTCTGTAACCAAAGATGTTAGGAAAGTTCCAATAACCCAGCTAATGGAGTACTACCGAAGGCTTCTACAAAAATGGTATTTTGATCGTCGAGCAAAATACAAAGGTAACTAATAAAAATTGTCTATTATAATTGGTTTATCACATATTTGGTTTATCGCTCGAAATGTATTATTATTTTTTTATTTCAGATGCTCCAACGGATGAACTTACCGAATGGGCAACTACAAAAGTAAACAATAGAATGGCAAAGAGTGCTAATTGGGTTGTTAACGGAATTGAGATGCACAAAATGTACCAAGTTACTGATCCAAAACATGTTCATATTGTTGATTTTGACAACAAAGAATGCAGTTGCCGCAAATGGCAGCTATCGGGTCTACCTTGTGGTCATGTTTGTGTTGTGTCTAGAGTTGAAGGCTTGACTGACACTAGCAGTTGGGCGATGGATTGGTTTAAGAAAACGTCACTTAAAAATACATACGAAGAAAGGGTTTATCCTTTAAAAGAAGTATCCTTGTGGCGTACTCCTGATGACTTGCAAACCGTAAAACCACCTGCTATGGATAAGCGGCAACCTGGAAGACCCAAAGAAAAAACACGTATCCGATCACAGGGGGAAGAGCCAAAAAGCACAAACTGTGGCGGTGTGGAAAGGAAGGACACAAAAGACAATCATGTACTCAACCGTTGATGACAAAAAGGCAAGTGTGTTTCTATATTTATTTCAATGTATACAATTTTGTATGTACTTACTAATATTATTATTTGAACTAATGTCACATCTCGAAACGTAAAAGAAACTCACAATCGTGCACCCCTACTAACGAAGAAGCGGTGGAACAAGAACGACACGGAGGACGGAGGACGCGTGTAGAGGTCGAACAGGGAGAAGCAAGTGGTCGGTCAAACAACGATTTTGTATGGAATTGTGAATCATCTACTCCGAAAACAAAACAACATTCGGTCACAACACAGCGACGTCGAGTAACGGCAGTGTTCCAAAACACGGGTCGTTTAGTACATCAAATGTTGTTCATTTGGACGATTTCTAGTTGTTATTTCAATTTGAACTTTAACACAATGGAAGCATAACTTATCAATCATCTAGGATTTTCAATGTTTTATTTTTATTTTATGGATGTTACTTGAACAATAATAGCTACAGGAGTGGCTTGCTTTTATTTGTTTTTTTTTGGATGTTACTTTGTGACAATGTTATTCATTCTTGTGGCACCATTATTTACAATCAACTGTTGAACATGTGCATATTTTTTGTTCTTTTCTATACAAACATATAGGAGTCAGGCATAAAGTGTAACATCACTGCAAAATGGTATGCATGTGATGATTTATTTACCTTTTGTTTTGTGTATTTAAGAGCAAACTTGCAAGTATATTTTCACACAACATCATTCAATAAATAAGTAAGCAAAAACAATGTCAGGGCTGCCTAAATGTGATGAGGTAAGAGCTGCTGCTAATAGTAACAACTGGACAGACATGATGATTTACTACTGCCGTAACGCTGCAATTGAAGATGTTCAATTGGCAAGAAAGGTGAATATCCTAACACAAGAATTGGTTAGACTTAATCATGAAAGGGCTGCCATTATTCAAGAGATGGAAATTGTGTGAAAGAAGGTGCCACAAAAAACTGTTGAGTTTCTGAAGCAGGAGCGAGCCCTTAGTGAACAAAAAGTGATGCAAATGAATATTTTGGCGGGCGAACTGGAGTTGAGTGCTCGTAACAAGGATTTCTTTATTCATAAGCTTGAGGGTACGCTGCCGCTATAAGCGCTGTGAGATATGCCAAGTACTAAGTGTTATATCGTATGTGATTTCCTAGTAACTAAGAGTACTATATGCTCCTAGTAAGTACTTAGTGTTATAATGTATGTGATTTCCAAGTACTTAGTGTTATATCGTATGTGCTTTTCTAATAAGATACTTTATTCAATAAACTTTCCTAGTAAGTAGGAGTTAAATACAGTTTATTTACTTACCTTTTTTCTTGTCTTCAAGAGATGGATGGTCTTGTATCTTTTGTCTTTTCAGCGTATTCATGTTATCCTCTCCAATCTATGGCATTTGAATTTAAAATAAGATAGCGAAAAGATTAAAATGAACAATAAGCAACACATTAACATAACATTGCGCCCCTTACTGTTAAAGTATCGTCTGACCTTTTTGCATCCATTTCTTGTTTTACAAATTTTTGCGCCTAACCGTTATACAACAATACATCATTGACATTCTACATAGTATGACATAAGAATACACAAGAACATCCAACAACGGTTAACATCAAAACTACACAATCGCGGAGTAGCCTATAATTCAGAGGCCAATTATAATCAACAACTTAAGACAATGACATACAAAACGCTACTGAAAACATCATACCCAATCCACACACAACCAAAACAAACAATGTTTCATAGGTTATCATAATTAGGTTATCCTAATTATATTGTTTCATAGCGAAAACAGCCCAAATATGCAATCCATAACGTATTACATAACTTTGATACTCGCATAACTTTGATACGCACCTAAACAGACTATAGGTAGGCATAGCCTACCAATCTACATACCCATATCAACACTAATAAACATTCAAAAGACTAGCAATCAACATACCCATACCAGCTTCATAACAACGCTACCCAAAAGACTCTGAACGAGGCTACCCATGAGATAGCTCTTCATCGATCTCCATCAACGTAACATGATCTTCCTTATCATCAATCCCTGCACGTATCCCAGCAAGAACTGCATACATTGCATCGAGTACACGACGCTCCATACGCTGGATCTTCATAAGACACCCCAAAGCATCCACAGCCTTTTCATCGTTTGGCCCAATAAAACGCGTCTCCCTTATAGTATCTTGACGCTTGCGAATCTTCTCACGCAATTTCATTGTCTCATCCTCCATACGACGCATAAAACAAAGATCCTCGCTGATCTCACTTCTAAAGAGGAACTTAAAAGCCCCAGCTAGATCGTTGGTACCGCTTGCCTGTTTTAGTTCTTCAATATTGGGGATCGCCGCCATGGTTGTTTTTGGTAGGTGGACTCACACAGGGAGAAGATAATAAGACACACTAATACCCACACACTAATACCCCCAAGAATATAAATACCCAAATCTACCCAAATCTTATTTAAAACAAATCTACTAAAAAAGTTAGATATTACGCGAAAATAATACTTGCAAAACATAACTGAAACAAACTGTTTTTTTTTTTTTGAAAAAACAATTTTAATATCACAAAACAAACAAGTATATGAAAATGTAACAAAAAAAACCTTAATGTTTATCCTTTGTCACAAATATGTCCTCCAAATCCAACCATATATATGAACACCTTTTCCCATGCGAAATGAACAACAAAACATATATGAGAAACCTCCATCATGTTAAAAAAATGAGTATAACTTCTAAACAATATACATTTTATAAAAGAATTTGCTACATCCACCAAGAATCCCACTAAGAACTCCCAAATTTGTTTTTATGGAAGTGGATCCACAAAGTATCGCATAATCGACATTATGAAAGTCACAAAAATAGCAACAACATAAATACCCAAAACTCACCCATACTTATGCAACCAAAAATTATTAAAAGTATTAAACCGCATATCTAAATAAAGTTTGTAATATTTCTTTTAAAATAAAGTTTGTAATATTTTCATTACGTTCATTAAATTTTTTATATTAAATGCGATTTCCTTTTACACTCATATTGTGATGTCACAAACACTACGTAAATGTAATTTACTGGTATAAATGGTTTCATATGTTACTATTTGCATGGGAAAGAGGCGATCATCATTACACTTGCTATTTTCAAAGTACTAAATGACAATACACATTTTGTTCTTAACACTCTCTATTTAATCATCTCTAACAACTCCTATCACAACTATCACCACATTACCATCACATAAAAATACCCTTATCTAAAACACCAACAAAAATGGCCAACCCCCGTCTTGTCATTCTGGATCAACTAGCCCGTACAGCAAACTCTAGATCTGTGAAGGCTATGATGCTAGTGGAGTATTGGGGAGAAGTAAGGGACACTGTTCGTGATGAATTAGATCTGAAAGAGAAGGTAGACGAGCTAACCGCTCGTGTACAGCGTAGGGATGTGCTAATTCAAGAGCTGTTGGCTGTTGGTGGAACGCACTCGTCTGTTGCGAGTGTTGGGGACATGACAAGGATGCAACTTGAAGATAGGGCTGAGATTGGAAGGCTGGAGACCTCCGTGTTAGAAAGGCGTGCTCGCGTTTGTTCTTTGTTATCCTTCATTGAACATCTGGAGTCAATGGTCCTTTGACTTTGTGAAGCCTTTTTAGTTGTTGTCTTATGGTCTTTTGTTGAAAGCTTTGGTCCTTCATGTTAGGTTTATGTTTGTTTAGGTAATGTCAAGCTTTGATTAGGTTAGTATATGGTTATGAAGGTAGGGTTATGTGTTGATGCAGTTTGATGGTGAAAGTTGACTAGTACCTAGGGTTGATGTACTAGTTCAGTGTAGATAATTTTGTTTATGTTATCAATCTTAATCTTATTTGTCTGTGTGTTTTAGTAAACAATCTACATTGACGTTGAATTAGAAAAAAATATATCGCATAATCGACATAATTAAACGCAAATAAAAAAAAACTAGCAACCACATAAATTTCTTTGTATCTAATTTTTCTGAGTAAAACATAATATGTTTGTCTAATATCACGAAGGTGTATTTGACTGGTTGGTCTAAAGAGATAGTGGCCATAAATCGCTAAAATGAAAAAGGCGCTTTAAAAAGTCGCTCATAATACATCGGTTTATGTGAAAGTACTTTACAGAGTATATCGGTTTACGTGATAGTACTTTCCGCTTGTCTTATTGTGTGACAGAGTCAACAAAAGAATTGCATTTGACTTGTAACTAAATTTAGAATTGAACGAAATTAGGTAGGGTTCTGGTTGGGCTAAAAGAGATAGTGGCTATAAATCGCTAAGATGAAAAAGGCGCTTTTAAAAAGTCGCTCGAATATATATCGGTTTATGTGATAGTACTATACACTTGTCTTATTCTGTAACAAAGTCAACAAAAGTTGCTTAAAAATATCTAAAAAGTTGTTTAAAAACTAGGTAAAATATTCGCTTAACAATTTTCGAGCCCTTTTTAGTCAATGAAAGTCAATGAAAGAAAGGGCAACTAAATACATATAAAAGAAAAGGCACCTAAATACAATTGTCGAATATACAATTTAGCTATTAAACTATTCTGAGTCCATACACGTTTGCAATATGTTTACACCATGTTCCCCGTCTCCTAATGTCACGATTATTGTGATGCATGCAAACCTGTCAAATTAAAGGAAAAAAAAGGTTCAATCTTGCAATCAAGTAAAAAATTGCATCAAGTGTTATAACATTCACAACTGTGCATAAAAAGTGTTATAAGATTCACAACTGTGTATACAAGTATACTAGTTATTTAGAAATCAAGTATACTAGTTATTTTGGTTCAAGTTGGCTATCAAATCAAAATGGCTTATAAGTCAAAAGGCCATAATTATTATGGGCGGCTCAAGGTGGCTATCAAATCAAAAGAGCTTATAACTCATATAAAAACACACATAAACCAAAGGAAAATTTTAACTTCAAACACACAAACATAGAGCAAAAATCACTGTTTATTTTTACCAAAAAAAAAAGAAAATAAGAAAATGACTACAAAAATGCCTTTCTGCAATGAGTTAGCTGCTGCCACTGGTTCTAGTATCGTTAGGGACATGATGGTTGAGAAGTTTCAGAGGGAGGTTACTGTCACTAGGGTGGATGAAGCAGAATTAAAGAAAAAAAGCCCAAGATATTAGGGCTCGTGTTGCTGAGAGGGATTGTGTGATTGTAGAGTTGGAGCTTTTGTATCCTTTTGATTCAAGTGTGCAAAGCATTTCACAGTTGAATAATTTGCAAAATGAAGATTTGGCAGAAGTTGCAAACATGTTGGTGAAGGTTGTGAACAAGCAGAAGCGAGCAAGGGAGCTTTTGGCATTCATTGAGAAGCTCAAGTCTATGGTAAACTGATATGGTTTCTTCTGTTGTTTGTCAAATTTCTTTTGGGTTTAAGGTATGGCTAGGGTTGTGGGGTTTAAGGAATGTCTAAAGTTTATGTTTATATTTATGGATGTTTTAATAAACCTAGTAAGGTTTATTTTGTTGGATCTTTTAATATATGCACTTATTTAATTATGTGTGTCTAAGTACTTTTGTTGGAACATACATGTGTTATAACTTGCTGGCTTGCAACGTAGTGTTGAAAAGATAACCTGCATCATCAAAATAATGGATAATCGATATGGATACGTGTCCTGTGGTAAGTGTTATATGAATTAATTGGTAACTTTGACGCACTAGGTAAAATAGAAGTGTTTGCTATAAAAAAAAAAAAAAACGGCGATATTCCTGGGCTGTTAAATGCTATTTTGTGACACATAAATCACCGGTTTATTAGATTTATGTCTCACAAAGTAGCATCTAACAACTCGTGAATAGCGCGTTTTTTTTTTTCGATTTCTCAAAGGCTTTATCTTGCTCTTCAATGAAAACCAACTTACGCTTAACCTTAGGCTTAGCAACTACATCCCTAATGTACATATCGACATCAACATCAATAAGGTCGCTCGCTTCTTCTTCACCCAATCAATAAGCTCATCATATGTCATATTGCTAGCATCTTTTAACCTTCTTCCATGGATAATCAATTTAGTCGTATAATCATCTTCAGAATCATAAAAGTTAAGATTCTGATAATAAAAATCAAATAAGTTTTGGGGATTATGTGCCATATACATCATTAACTTCCCATATCGATCAGCAAGGTCATACATGGCAGCCACATCCCTATCACATTCTATTAGTTTCAAGCCTACTTCTAATTGACATTGTGGTAAACAGAAAAACAACGAATGGAAATTTAGCTCAGTATGTTCTTTAAGATACTGGCACATACTACTATAGTCCAGCTTCCTATCCTTGGACATACTCCAATAAAAAACACCCCATTTTCATACCTCGGTGGTTGGAAATAAAACTCGCCATAAACATGAACATCAAATAGTAACGAGGATCCAAGTCCAACTAGGTGCCATCCTGTTAAAGGAACACATAAAATACAATAGTTTAAAAATAATATATAATTTTACATGTAAACCCTAATTTGGTACGAATATTGAAACATTAAATAGAGACAAAATTGATATGGGGACCATGACAATAAAGTATCACGAACCTTTTGCACAATTCAATTTTAATAATTGAACGAAAATGATAGATGAATTGGATTATTAAGCGATGTAGGGTTACGGTGGTCGGTAGGAAGTGAATGTGCACAAAAAGATAAAAGATAAGGTATTAGTGTATCATAAATAGCTAAAATGAAAAAGGCGCTTTTAAAAGTCGCTCGAATATTTTGGTTTATGTGATAGTACTTTACAGTTGTCGATGTACTATAATGTAAGAAAGTCGAATAAAAAAAGTTGCTTATAAATTTTCGCAAAAACATAGTTGCTTAAATAATTAGTTAAAAAAGTCGCTTATAATACATCTGACTTGTTGAATGATGAATGATATGAATGTAACGGTTGACAATGTAATGGTATGAAAATCTATCTATGAAAAATTTGATTGAAATGTTTGTTTTGGTGTTGTTAATGAAACATATCACGTATAGAAACTGTTAGTCAGATGTTCACAAACAAGAATTGACCCCATGATGTATGTGTAAATGTTTACAGGAGTAAACATACATGAACAACAAATAACTCCTTTTACAAAAGGGCTTGACCGCATGATCTATACGAGCATAAATTGGCCGTATTGAAAAGTACTTAACATAAACTCATAACATTTGTAACAGTCTAAACAGTCCAATCGAAACCAAGTCTACATAAAAAAATAGTTGATGTTTGAATCCAAGTATATACACAGCCACGACTAAAAGTTTCTTCATGTCACCAAAGATAACCATCTAACAAAAAAAATAATAAATAAATAAATAAAAAATAAACTTATAATGTCATTCATGGAATGTATCCGATTTCCTAACAAATATGGAAAACATGATACTCCAAATCATCATCACAATCTACATACATGAACTTAAACCTTATCATCTTTCCATACTCAAACTCACAATCTTCAAAAAGTGGTTCCAATCCTAATGCATTCACATGATTCACCGGTATGGATTGTCTCTATGATAATCCATCTGAATTCGCATCATGTATTCGACTGCATCATTCCTAAACAGTGCATTTTGAAAAAAATGCATAGGATGATTGTCAAGAAAATGATCTGGAATATCCTGGTGTTTAACAATTACAAAAAAAAAAAATTATATAATTACCAATTCTACTATAAATGCATAGAAAAAAAGTACACACAAAACTCAAACTTACAAGTCTAGATAACGCAAGAATTTCAGAAGACCTTTTGTAAAAGACATCAGTTCTCTCACCAAAATGATCAAGGTGACCAAACCATTGGCAAATGTGCTGCATTCGCTCATCACCTGTTTCAAAAATATCAAAGTAAATCTTAAAGATATATGTTATGAGATTACTGAATATGATTATGAGATTACTGCATAACAAACAAAAAACACATAAACAGCTACGCGGACAACCTCCATCTTCATTATCAATATCATTTTGTGGAAAAAACAACTGCATCACACCCAGAAACTGCCCCTGTATCTTTGACCTACCATCAACACCAAACACGGTTATATTCAAGCTATTGTTCTCCAATTTAGTAAAACAATAACATCCCCAAATTCAATATCGAATATTGAAGAGCGACCACCACATTTCATCATCCATAACATACAAAGGACGAGGATCATGACCTCCTTCATAGCCCCAAGTAACATCCACATTAAACTCCATTCCTTCAACAACAACAACAACGGTAGCTTGCAACCCAATACCATCTAGAAAATTTATGGGCAATGTCCGAGACAACAACATGATTGACAATTATAACATATACAATAATAAAATACACTTATTGGTAAAAACGTAAACAAAATATGAATTCTTATAAATATATAAATCAAATCACACATGGAATATGAGGTATGGCGACCTATAACTCAAACCTTATATGACGACTTTCTACAAGACATATTCCTCAACTTCCAACCCATTAGAATCATAGCCGATGCGTAAAAGAGTCATCACCTTCTTGAACAAAGTGTAACATATGAACATCCGTATACATGTTTTCATGAACAAATTCTACCCATTTGTTACCTAAAATCCTAATGGGACCTCCTAACCGAGCAACAATCCTTACTTTCTTCCGTTGTCTTTGAATCCTAGTTAAATATAAATGCCGATTCCCATTAAAAGCACGGTCAGCAAATACTTGAGGAAGCTCAAGAAACCCAGGGTACACAGTTATGTTTGGTCGCACCACAAACTCAATTGCCATGATTACCTTATAAACAATTACAAAAATATTAAAACTCTACTAATTTAAACGTAACAAGAATGTAAAGTTAATGTGGCCAAAAAATTGATATGAATATTGAAACATAAAATACGATCAATATTGATATGGGGACCATGACAATAAAGTATCACGAACCTTTTGAAAATTCAATTTTAATAATTGAGCGAAAATGACAGTTGCAAAACAGATAGGGTTACGGTCGGTAGAAAGTGAATGTGGCCACAAAAAGATAAAAGATAAGGTTTAAGTGTATCATAAATCGCTAAAATAAAAAAGGCGCTTTTAAAAGTCGCTCAGAATATATCGCTAAAAAATAGTTGCTTAAATAATTAGCTAAAAAGTCGCTTATCCAGTTTCCGCCAACTTATTTTTCCCGCCTAAACACAATGCAACAAAATAAGCATAAATACACACAATTCGATAGTACACATACAACAATCTACAATGGCTTTGAACTTATCGAAAATGGTAATTATGAACAAGTGCGGACAGAAAGAGGATGATCTTGAGAAGAAAAAGCTAGATGGTGATGTTAAGGAAGGAGAACCAAGATGGCATTACACTAGAAAAGTTAAGGCATTGGAAAAAGGATTAAAGATTTGGAAGAATTCTATAAAAAAAAACTCAAGGAAAGGAAAGCAAATGAAGAAGGATGTGGTTCTAGCAGTACTGTTTGAATGAATGTAATGGTTGAATAATGAATGATATGAATGTAACGGTTGAGAATGTAATGGTTGTGTTGAAAATCTTATCTATGAAAATTTTTATTGAAATGTTTGTTTTAGTGTTGTTAATGAAAAATATCACTGATAGAACCAACAAGTCAGAACTGAAATAAACATTGCTAGTGTATAGCAAAGTGCCATAAAGGTGATGATGGTATTGCAATCAAAATTGTTACAACATCAGCATATTTAATCAAAATGATTGCAATGTAACATACACATAGTAGTAGAACCATCATCAATGTAACATACACATAGTAGTTTGTAACATACACTAACTAGTCTAAAGGTCGAAGCCTTAACGATCATAAAGCAAATATTGTATTAGGTAGTAGCCTTCACCACGACTCGAAAATAAATTGTTTCATCGGGCATCATGCCCGAAAGGAACCAAAAGACAAATTGTTTAACAGGTACATACCACCGGAAGATCAAATAACTACCACATGGTAGCCTTCATCATACCTTCGAATTACTTGGATCAAGAGAGCCTGGGTATGACATGGAACCATCAGCCGTGGAACCATCAACGATCACTGGATCATAAACCAAACTGATTGCCTCATCACCCTTCACATCATCAGATTGTTTACTACCAATAGATTCAAAATCATCAAACAATCTCCTAGATTTCAAAGTACCAGTTTCAAAACGACTTTTCTTGGACACATATTGAATAACAGTAGAGCTTCCAACTGTAGGAAGGTCATCAATATCATCAAAAAGCCTCTTACACTTTAAAGGGCTGGTTTGAATAGATGGGAGTAAACTAGTAGCCTGTGGATCCTGAAGGTCATGATTACCAGCAGCCTGAAAGTCGTTAAAAAGGTTCTTACCTCTTAACGGACTAAATTCGAACCCACATTCGTTTGACAAACACTCGGTAACAGTGGACTTCTGTGTTAGAGAATCTTCAAAGTCATTGGACACATAAGGTCGGACTGTAGTCCTTAAACAAGGAGGAATGTATTCAAGGTCATTATTACCACCAAATTGAGATTTTCCTCTGAATAAACTAGCTTCAACAAAAGGCTTGACATAAGGTGTCCTAAGGTAAGCTGGTGAATTTTTTTCCTCTTCTTCCCATGCCATTAGTTCTTCAAACGACAGACAGTCGACATCTTTTTTTTTTTTTCGTGACTTTTAATTTTAGATGTCACTTCATCGTCTGAGGAATCAAAAGACAGGTTCTTGTGATAGTAGCTAACTAATTGAACTTGTGGCTGATGAGAAACATAGATCTCAACTAGCCCATGGAGCTCAGCCATGACATACAGTTTCTTGACATCATTATCACCTTCTACAAGGGTCAACCCTTCCTCTAGACTACTACTTGGAAGACAAAAATACCAAGCCTAAATATCCTGCTTAATTTCTTTCAACAGTATGTCACATATTTGAGAATACGATAACCTACTCAACCTAGGTAACCTCAAATGTAAAACATCTCCACCTAAATATCTTAAGGGATAAAAAAGAATTGATTGCCATGATAAACATCAAACCCAAGATCTTGACTGTTTTCAGACATTTTGTTTAACAAAATAGCAAAACAAAATATTAATACAAAAACCTACTTTAGTTTACATTAACAGAAAAAAGTAAATGGACAAACTTACAGCCATTGTTGATACCATAAATCACCACATGTCTTTGATTCTGTGTTTTGTGATGCCATAGTTAGTTGAAACCTGAAAAATACAAAGACAAAACTAAAATTTAGTTTTGGTTAATAGATCTAATGATATATGTAAGATAAGGTCAACCTCACCCATACCAAGACAAAGTCACCTAGTTACATGTTGGATAATGCATAAATAGCTATTACCCAATGGACAATACTTGTAAAGTAGCATGAATGGGTTTGCCCTACTTTGTATATCCATATTTTGGTGTGTGCCTTTTTTTGCTTATTTTTTTAGAAAATTATTACTAATATACAAATATGTGTTGTAGTGTGTCTAATTTGTTATGGCACTGTTTAATTATCCTATTACATTAGTTTGAATACAACAATATAATACAACATACTGAAAACATATGGTGAGCAATTTGTTTTAGATAATACAACAAACTAGAAGCATCACTAAACACAAACACGGTGTTTAAAAAAAAACTAGCCATTTGTTCACGGTATGAAAGCGCAGCCTGAATAGGATCCTTCACATCCAATGATAGACCAAAAGCCAAGCGGTATAAAAAAATACATACCCAAATACCACAGTCACCAAATATCCCGGCCTGCTTCGGTACTTGTTCAGCGATACTAAATGTAATGCAGTAACTTGTCGGATCAATGCCTTTCTTCTCAAATACTTGCGCTTGTTGTAGGACCTCAGGTAGTTGTAGCTGTGGACAAAAGTTACGCTGTTAAATGGTTTTGTATTAATTCTGATGAATAAAACAAATAGACATGAATCAAAAAGTTTCACTGCTATGAATCAAAAAAATACATATGAAAAATAGTCAAACTCAGAAACACTCCTCGGTTTGATATAAAACTCTCGCCATTCCTCTTCAAAAGTTTCACCGCTATCATAAAAGGTAACAATCCCTGTGTCTATCTCCAAATGCGCAAGACACCAATGAGCCTCAGTTTCATTAATAGGCATGAAAACCTACAACGTTTGGGTCACAAACATAACATTAATATATGACAAAAGCTAAGCGGGTTAATTATATTATCGAGACTAGACTAGAAGAAAATATATATATCATCACTTACATGGTTAACATCGGACCATGGAATAGAGTATCTTTCACCATTAGCATACCACAACGACAACGATTTTTGTAATGTGTGAACAAAGTAGCTACTAACCATCGCCCAATCAGCCGTATCGGGTCTAACATGCCAAAGGTAATTAACCCACAACTCTATGTGCTGTAAATTTGAAACATGAATGAGTGTGATAAACGTTATAAGAAATCAATTCAATAAGTACAATTGTATGAGTACTTGCCTCATCCCTTAGCCAACCTTTCCTAGGCGGGTCTAAGCAAACTAAACTTTCCCAAAACCTTCTATCCACACACACATCATCACACCAAGGAAACTTGCAGTTAAGCGGTCCAATTTGTCCAAGAAATTCGTCAAATTCATTTGTAAAATGAACTCTGTTGACAGCGTTGTTGGAGCGTGCAAGATCCTAGTATATGAAACGATTACACTTATAATCAAATGTCAATAACAAGATATATTTTAAAACGTTGTCAAGAAGTATTTTTCATACCTCAACCCAAGGCGTGACAATTTTAAGTTTTGACTCATATCTAGATCGGGTAAGCTAAAGCATCGTCTTTTCTTTTCGAAGATATGCCTTAGTCCAATAATACGAATTAGCTTCACCCGAACCTTGTTCACTCCTTTTGTAATCGCAAAACGCGCTCTACTAGCTTTCATATGATCCGAGTTCATGATTGCTTCTTCCCTTTCTTTCGTTGATTTTCAGATTGCAACCTCTTTTGCTCTTCCAGCATTATCAACTTGTCCTCTTCCATCCTTAACCTCTTCTCTTGTTGCATCAACTTCTGCTCTTTTAACCGGGCACTTTGTAATTCTTCATGTCGCAACCTTAATTCTTCTTGGATAATAAATTCCTGTCAACGTTTATATAGTTACTATCGTTATAAGATGTTATGGTACGGAAAGGGTTTTACACATGTCTACTGATTTTGTAAATTACCTTTGCAACATCGTCATCAGAAAAATCATCTAGCCGTGCTGATGCACTAGTATCAATGCTTGGTGACTTGACTCAAACAAGTCAAGAAAATCATGATTAAGCTCATCACAAAACTGCACTTAGATGCCAAGATCATTAGTTAACTCCAATTTCTCCTAAGAATGAAAAAAACTATTTATAAAAAGCATATATACGAAAAATAAATGAATCAAAAGGATGTCAAAGTATATATACGAAAAAAGGATATATTACCCCATTTCTTTCTCGAGCAAGAACCTGAAAAGAATACAAAATATTAAGGACATATATTATTATCAGTAGTCGTGTGATTATTGATGGGTCTATGAGGAGAATATAAAGTATAAATAACTCGAATAATTGCCTCGAGTTTGAACAAACGCTTATTTAACTCGTAATAACACCATCACAGATATATCGATCTCTATTATACTTCTCTCACTCCTGCGTATAATAGGTAAATGTTTCCTTTCAATCTTGCCACGTTTGCGTCTTGCGGCCATCTTCTTCAACCACTCGTCGTAAAGATGTGTGGTTTTCACTGGTGGAATCCTAGGTATGTAATCATGGAGAAACGCCATAAACTTTATATACCAATCGGATCTCCTCTCTCGCCTATTGTCGGTCTAAGTTCTTTAACATGGATTGGAATCCTTAAAAATGAAATAATAATATTGAAAATTTAATTTAGAATAAAAGATTGCATTAATAAGACAAATTTGATGAAGACTTTTACCTTTCCAAAAGAAACTTATAATCGATCTTTTGAAGGGTATTCTTTGACCACGCTACTCCTCTTGGCATAATATCAGGAACTTTATTCCACCATAGAATGCTTCTTTCAAATGACTCCAGTATCCATATCTATACAATGTTTACGGATGTTGCAAGTTCAATAAAAAAACATAACATAAAATATTGATACATAAAATGACTCCAGTGTATATTGATACATAAAATATTAACCTTGAAAGCCCAAACGAATCCCGACAACGTATAGGTTGGAACAAACTTGTGGTCTTTGTTGATACCTTGAAGGAAATCCCACTTGTGTTTATCCGCAACATCTAAAATTTCTTCATACAAATGCCTCCAAATATGCTCCCCCCATGGAAAGGCATCCCAATCATCTAGGTTTTCAACTAATCGAATGAGAGTATCATCAACTTCCTGAACCTATAATCTGCCTGTGAAGATAACCTCCAAAGCTAACAATAGACAAAGACGTATTGCATCTTCGTCGCATATGATACCAAATGCCTCTTCATCCTCAATAAGACCAAGAATATCTAAGCTTGTAATTTTTGAACCTGAACGTTTTGGGAAAACCCTTGACCTAAAATTGAGGTGTCCAGACCTATATTTTTCAAAACTTACTTTTCCAAAATGAAAACCAGTGATAAGCAAAAATTCTGGACGACCAAAATGTAGGGGACGGTCTTCAATATAATATACAATTGGCATATCATAATGATTGTCATTCGGATAACATTGTTTTTGTAAAATATAATCTATCATATGTGCTCCGTGGTCCAAATAAGAAAGGTCCAACCATTTACCGAAACAAGTTCTCCGAAACAACTTCCTTCGTTTTTTATCCAACTTGGATTTTATTAAAGAAAAGTAGTTTGGTTTACTTGATGATGATTTTACCTCATATTCCTACAAATAAAAAAAAAAAAAATCCTCAAAATATATTCTACTTAATTACATATAAGGGGAGTAACAAAGTCTACTTAATTACATTGAATCATATTGTGGCGGCGAGACATTGCCAATCATCCAAGCATGGACATTATTTACAATGAATGCATATTGTACAATTTAGTTAAGCGTGGATTGTACAATTTTGTAATAAATACCATACATTACTTTTTCCTTATTGCAAATGTACAACAACAAAGCACATCTCCAAACAATTATAAATTAAAACCCCAACTCAATTTCGTTGTTACAAAACTACGATTAAACATGATTAATTTCAAATAAAATACGGAAAAAACAAAGATACGAACAATTTATATATATCAATATACGAAAGTATAAACCAATTTTAATGTAAAAATAGAAATACATACCCGAATACGAAACATTTTTTTGCAGGGTTCAACCTGAATTTCGATAAGATGGATCTTGGTTTGTGGGAGTATTTTGTAATGTATGTTACTCTAATCATCGAATAAGGTTAGGAAGATATGGCATATGAAAAAGCGCTTAATTATCATAAGGAATTCGCTTAAGTAAAAAGTATAAAATTAATCGAAAAAGTATTTAAAAGTTATGTAAAAAAAAGTATAAAAATACAAAGTTAAAAAAGGCGCTCAAAGTAATTCGCTAAAGTCGCTCAGCATTGGGAAGGCGCTAAAGGAATAAAATAATTGTTTCAAAGTTTGACTTCTTTCTCGAAAATAACAAAAAAAATTTCGTCGAATCTTAAAATTTCTTTGGATCTAAGTCGATTTCAAAATATAGGTACGAAAAGCAAATTTCAATCATTGGGTTCTGAAAAGTTGAAGGACACTTGGCACTCCTTGATTGGAAGAAAAAAGTCGCAAGTCTCAAGGTTTAGTTAAGGAATACGCTAACTTTTTTCCTAGAAGGTGTTGCCACCTTGAGCGAAAAGTGCATTGCCATAATTGCCCCTAAATAAAACCTTTGGAGTTATTATACATGTTTATTATAACTGCTTATCATACAATAATTTTATACTTACTTATTATATGCTTATTATACAAGCTTAATATGTAATGACAGTAAATGACTTTGTAAAAGTCATAAATTAATATGAGCATGAACTTGCAACAATATGTAGAAATGGGAACAGTGGCAAATGGATACATATAAAAGTCAATTATTCCTATAGACTAACATGAGCTGATTTCTTACATAATGCAAATGGATATTGTTAATACAAATAAGCCGTAAAAACGTTTATTTATATTTTACGATCTTCTAATGTTTTGTCGATAACAAAAGTAAGATCATTTTAACGAAACAAATAAAATACGTAAATGGTTTGAACTAATAGTTTTCTAACACACTTACGCTTTCACATAAAACACTAAAACTAGTATAAGTGATTTTATGCTTAAGATATACATATGTACAACAACTAGTGTTTACATATTGGGATAACATATACTTAACTAAGTATATACCAAAATGGGTAAAACAAGTATATACTAAAATGGGTAAAACAAGTATATACTAAATAGGTAAAACTAGCAAATGGTTTTGACCCATAACCCATGGTTTTATTTATACCACTTAACCAAGTTCATTGTATCCTTAAGATACATTGTATCTAGAAAGAAAACCATGGATCAAGCCATAACCCATAACCAAAAATACCCATGGGTAAAGAGGCGTTCCACGGATCCCTAGCTTTGTGCTAGCGGATCCCAGTGGAAGGATCCGTGGGAACGATGAGAAATTTTCCTATAAATAGTGAGTCATTTCTTCATTATTCCTCAACCCTTTCAAGCCTCTTTCTAACACACTTTCTCCCCTGAGTTAGATCTCACTAACCTTAGATCCAAGAGATCTATGTTTGTAGTTTTGCTTTTGTGTGATCTTTTAGGTTCCTCTTAAAGGCAAGATCACCACCTTTGAAGTCGAGCAAGCTCAAGTCCATGAGTTGCTATGCTTCCTCATCATCAAGGCTACTGAAGTCCTCTTGTTGATGATTCCTTTCTTTCTTCAAAGAAGTGTAGTGTTGAAGACATTAGTGAAAGATGTCTCAAGTGTCAAGATGAAGATATTAGTGAAGGGTATCTATCGTCTATAGGATAAGCACTTGTGGTAGGTGCTTGAAGTCAAGACAAAGAAGCATTAGTGAAAGGTGCTTAGAAGTCAAGACAAGGAAGCACTAGTGAAAAGTGCTTAGAAGTGAAGACACAAGACATTAGTGAAAGGTGTCTTGTAGATCTAGTCAAAGCGGTGAGTGAAGGTGCCTTAGATGTACAATCGATATGGTGTGTTTCGATGTACAAGATAGACTAGCATAGGATCCAAGTATATTGATATCCTTGATGATGTTGTAAAGGAGTAGATCTCCTTTGGAATTAGTCGTTGGTGTAGTGTGGTAGTAGTTCCTCCATTGCAATGGAGCTAGGTGCTTAGCCTAGTACCTAATAAAGGGTAGGCGACGTTGTGAAGGTGTAGTTCACCTAAGGTGTGAAAGAACTAGGTACTTAGCCTAGTACCTTATAAAGGGTAGGCGACGTTGTGTAGGAGTGGTTCACCTTAGTGTGAAAGAACCCGTGGTTAGCCTAGTACCGGAAAAGAGTGGCGGCGTTGTGAAGGCTTCTCCGCCATAAGGAGCTTGGTGTAGTGATTACGAACTCTCGAGTAGGTGACTCGGGGAGTGGAGTAGGGCAAGGAAGGTGACCTCGTGGCGAACCACTATAAATACTTGCATTGTGGTTTTGTGCTTACTCTTTCTTTCATTACATATCTTCTATATGCTTGTTTATCAACATCCTACACACACAACCAAATAGATTGACATAAGTCAATCTAAATAGTTTAAAAGGAAGTTTTAATTGGTAAAACTATTCAACCCCCCCTTCTAGTTTTCCACAGATATATTTCCAAATGCATAAAATTTTGTAGTCTACAAAGTTCAGAAACACACATTGTTTAAAGAGAGCAAATATTGTCTAGAAATTACATATTCGATGAAAAACATTGTTTTGAAAAACTTAACCCATATTTTTTTGTGGTGAAGCCATCTTTGCTGCTATAATTTTCTTCATCGTCCACAATTGTTTTGGAGACCCACTAGAAGCAGCATCAACTTGACTTCCAGATTAAGACTGGACCACACTTGGTTGAAATTGACTTTCAGACTGGCCACAAGTTTCGTGCACATAACTTTGAGATTGACCATCAGTTTCACATTGAGGTTGTTCATTTGCTTCATAGTTGCTACCTTTATCCTTTGCCTTCTTCTTTGATGCAACTTTTGGCTGGGATGAACATGTTTTTTAGACTGTTGTATACTGCCTTGACTTCCTATTACACCTCCTTGCCCAAGACATGTTTTCTTGTTGCATCCAGCATTGCCACAAATACCACAAACTACACTCATACTAGACTGTGACAACTTACTATCTTTTTCATTATCATCATTTTAAGTAAAAGGCGTAGTTCTTTTCTTCCGTGGCCTACCCAATGGCTTATGATGTTTAAGTGGAAGAATGACTGTAGGCACTTATGACGTTTTCCAATGTCGATAACCATTTATGGGCTAGATGTGGTGTCTGTAAGTTTCCTCCCAAGTTTTAAGCGAGTAACATGGATGAACCTATGATTCAATAGATCCTACTTACATTCCATTGAAGCTCATATATCGATTGGTAGCAACATCATATTTACATGGCATACCTGTAAGCCCCCATCTTCAATAAGTACATACCCTAGCTTCAACATTCACAAAACACTTATCTCCCCATCCAATGACCTGATAGTTATCGCCTTCAATCCGTAAAATGGTGTACTTATAAGCCTCTTTCTTAATCAAGTCTAACATGAGTGTTGCCTTTGGTGTTAATGGTCCGACACACTTGTCAATTACATTCACAACATTGACTATTCTTTTCATATAGTATTCTCTGATGTATTCCAAAGAAGTAATGATGGGTTGGTGCCTACCTCTTACTAGTTTTCCATTGAACACCTCACACATTTTATTAAGTAACACATCAGAATGAGCCCTCCCTACACGTTTAGAACATGTTTGAGTTATACAAACAACAATGTTGAACAATGTTGTACAACAAAAGATGTACACTTAGACATAGATTTGCTTAGTACTGAAAAATGCGACTTTGACCAATGGTTTGGTGGTATCTTAATTAACCAGGCATGGGCAGGTTCGCTATAACTCTTGAATGCAAGCATGGCTGCCTCAAATTGTTGGGCGGTTGTTGCTGCTGCACATCTCCATAAATGTTCCTTATATGCTCTACCATTCTATTGAAATTTCATATTATCATGGATGTGCCTCAAAAAATATTTGTGTTTAGCACTAGGGAATACTGCTGCTAATGCTGGAATGATACCCTCCACAAAAGAACATCAATTCATTACTAATAAAAGTACCATTTATCAAAAATACAAGTGAATATAATCAACTAAAATGTAACATCACCTTTTTCCTGTCACTGATAAAAGTGTAGTTTGAGTTCGGTTGCAAGTCAAGATCATCTCCTAGACATTCAAGAAACCAAATCCATGACTCTTTGTTTTCACACGCAACGACATAGGCTAAAGGGTATATTCCATTGTTGCTATCAATCCGACTATTGTAAAGTCGACCGGAAAAGGACCCTCATAAAAGCACCATCTAACCCCAACAACGCTTTTTGACAAGCTTTATATCCTTCCTTCAAAGCACCTAAGCATACATACATTCTCTTAAAAACTCTGGTTTGACTTGTTGGAACCGTTGCAGTTTGTACACTTATCCTAACTGTTGTATTTGTTTTTTTTTGCAACTCTTCAACATAGTCTCTTAAAATGGTGTATTGCTGCTTATGATCACCCCTAATCTCAATTTGCCTTGTTTGTTTGCCCTTAATGCCTTTTGCATAGATACTTGAACTTCAAACTATTTAGTGAGCTGATCTTGAACAGCCCTGATTGGAATATTTGGATTGACTTGAACTTGGTCAACTATTTGCTTTGATAAAAACTTGTAGTCACAAGCTTTAATCTCTCTTGATTGCAAACATTTGTGTTCATCCCTGAAAGTTCTAACACTCCATAAATCTTTAGTTGTATTTTTTGCTACATACAACAACCATGGGCAATCTTTTGGTTGCTCCTTGAGTGATATCAAATATACATCCCTTTCGCGGCCTCTAGTTAATGGACATGTTTTCCTCTTTGGGGTTGTTCCCAGGCCAACACCTTCACTTATACCACAAACACGTATTGTTCCAACACACCTACCCTTAGTTCTCTGTTTGTCATTCTTAACGAGTTGCAATTTCCTCCTAGACTGTATTGAAAGTAGGTTAATCTTATCTTTGACCTCTTTTGCAGTTACAAAAGTTTGACCACAGAAAAGTATACTTCATCCTCTACTTGTTCTACCTCAGTTAACTTTTTTTTGTATGTCTTCATCTTTTTCTTCCTAATTACATACTCATCCTCATTATCAGAACCACTTGCAAACTCATTATCATCTAACAGATCTAACTTACTTTTCTTAAAAAAAACCATCTGGTATCTGGTTGGAGCTACCTATATATGGTAACTCTGTAGTCTCAGTCACTTTGAACAGATTAACAACAACATCAGGCTCCTCAAAAATATTTGCCTCATCAACAACTGTGTTTCCCTCTCGAATGTTTTGAATATCATCATCATCACTCACATAACTATCTGTTTCACTCACAATGTCATCACTTAAAGCTTCGTCAATTTCACATACCTGTACATATTTACCTTTTTGGATATCCTCAACAGGATTACCTATTTCCTCGTCTTGATGACCTAACTCTTGATCATTTTGATATACCTCTTCAGGACTATCTATTTGGATATGCTCAACATGTTTATCTATTTGCTGGTTGCCATCACCTAAAACATCTTCAGTTTGATAGACCTCTACAGATGAAAACAAGGGATCTATTTCTGGCATCTGACTAGATTGTACCAAAGTATTGACTTCCAAAGGTTGTTGTGTAACTTGACTTAAATCCTCTACCACAGGCTTATAACAATGTTTTCTAAGAACAATTTGTTTGAGCAATATGGAACAATAGCAAGAGCTGCCTTTTTCTTTGTTGCATCTACATCAGCAATAACTGTCCTAATTGACTTTGGTGACATTTCAACAACATCCAGTCTTGTCTTACCATTTTCAACATAAACTTCTATCACCTTATGATCATCAACAAGATCTTTCAATATTTGTAAATTGGCATTCTTACTTAAGCTATACAAACCATCATCTAAATTACTACCAGACTTAACAAAGTAATAGTAATTTTTTGAACCCAGCTCGTAACCCAATTCATACATAAGAACATCCAACTCTTCAACTGACATACTATCAACATCAACCAAATCAACTAAAGTTTCCATACCTCCATCGTATATTCTACTAGGCCAGTATTTAAAAACACCGTTGTGATGAACCCTCATGCTAAACATATTAGATCTACCACCTGAAAACATGTCAATAGAAAAGACCATATAATCAAAACTTAATTGACAAAAAAAAAATATACCCCCATTACAAATTCCAATGTTTATAGCAAAATAAAAACCGTACCGTATTTCTTCTTAGTAGAGTTATACAGAATGGTATCATCAACTGGATAACCTGGATGTCTTCTTACTTTTCAGATAGTAAAATCCATGTTTTGGTTTTCTGAATAATAAGAACTGGTTTTGTGACATGCAATTAGGGTTTGTGAATTGTGATAATTCTTGTAAATAAAGTTGTGGGACAAAAAATAAAATATATTCTATGTGTTTATGGGGCGGGAAGAGGGATATGACATGTAGAAATAATACAGACTTTGTTAATCGAAATAACGAAATGACATTTGTTCCCTCTGGCTAAAGACAAAAGCAAACAGCAAGTAGCGGGGTTGACCAACGGAAAACGAGTCAAGGGACCAGTTTAGCCTCAAAAACTTTGAAAAGGGACCGTTGGCGACGAAAATCCCATGTTACGGTTCCATGCGATATTTTTAGACACGTTTAGGGACCAACAATGTATTTTAGTCTTATATTTAATATTTCATGTGGTATTTTTTCCCTTCTTTTCAACTCAGAATCAACGAGAAATTAATCCATTACTATCTTAGTCCAACCACTTTCGCGTCCAATATGTAACAAGTGAACCGTATAATGGCAATGCTTTTTACCCATGCTCTAATGCACATAAGAGCATTAGGTATGGTGAAGAGGTTTTGCTCATCATT